>JANJGN010001702.1:0-115172 GCA_026770705.1 Isurus oxyrinchus
CCACGCTCCCTCCCTCCCACGCTCCCTCCCTCCCACGCTCCCTCTCTCCACGCTCCCTCCTCTCCCACGCTCGCTCCCTCCCCTCCTCCCACGCTCGCTCCTCTCCTCCCACGCTCGCTCCCTCCCTCCCTCCCACGCTCGCTCCCTCCCTCCCACGCTCGCTCCCTCCCTCCACGCTCGCTCCTCCCTCCCACGCTCGCTCCCACGCTCGCTCCCTCCCTCCCACGCTCGCTCCCTCCCTCCCACGCTCGCTCCCTCCCTCCCACGCTCGCTCCCTCCCTCCCACGCTCGCTCCCTCCCTCCCACGCTCGCTCCCCTCCCTCCCACGCTCGCTCCCTCCCTCCCACGCTCGCTCCCTCCCTCCCACGCTCCCACCCTCCCTCCCACGCTCGCTCCCCTCCCTCCCACGCTCGCTCCCTCCCTCCCACGCTCGCTCCCTCCCTCCCACGCTCGCTCCCCTCCCTCCCACGCTCGCTCCCTCCCTCCCACGCTCGCTCGCTCCCTCCCTCCCACGCTCGCTCCCTCCCTCCCACGCTCGCTCCCTCCCTCCCACGCTCGCTCCCTCCCTCCCACGCTCGCTCCCTCCCTCCCACGCTCGCTCCCTCCCTCCCACGCTCGCTCCCTCCCTCCCACGCTCGCTCCCTCCCTCCCACGCTCGCTCCCTCCCTCCCACGCTCGCTCCCTCCCTCCTCCACGCTCCCTCCCCACGCTCCCTCCCTCCCACGCTCCCTCCCTCCCTCCCACGCTCCCTCCCTCCCTCCCTCCCACGCTCCCTCCCTCCCTCCCTCCCTCCCACGCTCCCCTCCCTCCCTCCCACGTTCCCTCCCTCCCTCCCACGCTCCCTCCCTCCCTCCCACGCTCCCTCCCTCCCTCCCACGCTCGCTCCCTCCCTCCCACGCTCGCTCCCTCCCTCCCACGCTCGCTCCCTCCCTCCCACGCTCGCTCCCTCCCTCCCTCCCACGCTCGCTCCCTCCTCCCTCCCACGCTCGCCTCCCTCCCTCCCACGCTCGCTCCCTCCCTCCCACGCTCCCTCCCTCCCTCCTCCCACGCTCGCTCCCTCCCTCCCACGCTCGCTCCCTCCCTCCCTCCCCACGCTCGCTCCCTCCCTCCCTCCCACGCTCGCTCCCTCCCTCCCTCCCACGCTCCCTCCCTCCCTCCCACGCTCCCCTCCCCTCCCTCCCACGCTCCCTCCCTCCCTCCCTCCCTCCCACGCTCGCTCCCCTCCCTCCCACGCTCGCATCCCTCCCTCCCACGCTCGCCTCCCTCCCTCCCTCCCACGCTCGCTCCCTCCCTCCCACGCTCCCTCCCTCCCTCCCACGCTCGCTCCCCTCCCTCCCTCCCACGCTCCCTCCCTCCCACGCTCCCTCCCTCCCTCCCACGCTCCCTCCCTCCCTCCCTCCCTCCCACGCTCCCTCCTCCCTCCCTCCCACGCTCGCTCCCTCCCTCCCTCCCACGCTCCCTCTCTTCCTCCCACGCTCCCTCTCTTCCTCCCACGCTCCCTCTCTTCCTCCCACGCTCCCTCCCTCCCTCCCTCCCATGCTCGCTCCCTCCCTCCCACGCTCGCTCCCTCCCTCCCACGCTCGCTCCCTCCCTCCCATGCTCGCTCCCTCCCCTCCCATGCTCGCTCCCTCCCTCCCATGCTCGCTCCCTCCCTCCCATGCTCGCTCCCCTCCCTCCCACGCTCGCTCCCCTCCCTCCCTCCCACGCTCGCTCCCCTCCCTCCCTCCCTCGTTCCCTCCCTCCCTCCCTCGTTCCCTCCCTCCCTCGGACGTTCCCTCCCTCCCACGCTCGCTCCCCTCCCTCCCACGCCCGCTCCCTCCCTCCCTCCCTCCCTCCCACGCTCGCTCCCTCCCCCCCCCCACGCTCCCTCCCTCCCTCCCTCCCTCCCACGCTCCCTCCCTCCCTCCCACGCTCGCTCCCTCCCTCCCTCCCTCCCACGCTCCCTCCCTCCCTCCCACGCTCCCTCCCTCCCTCCCACGCTCCCTCCCTCCCTCCCACGCTCGCTCCCTCCCTCCCACGCTCGCTCCCTCCCTCCCTCCCACGCTCGCTCCCTCCCTCCCTCCCACGCTCGCTCCTTCCCTCCCTCCCACGCTCGCTTCCTCCCTCCCTCCCACGCTCGCTCCCTCCCTCCCTCCCACGCTCGCTCCCCTCCCTCCCTCCCACGCTCGCTCCCTCCCTCCCTCCCACGCTCGCTCCCTCCCTCCCTCCCACGCTCGCTCCCTCCCTCCCTCCCACGCTCGCTTCCCCTCCCTCCCACGCTCGTTCCCACCCTCCCACGCTCGTTCCCTCCCTCCCACGCTCGTTCCCCTCCCTCCCACGCTCGTTCCCTCCCTCCCACGCTCGTTCCCTCCCTCCCACGTTCGTTCCCTCCCTCCCACGCTCGTTCCCTCCCTCCCACGCTCGTTCCCTCCCTCCCACGCTCGTTCCCCTCCCTCCCCACGCTCGTTCCCTCCCTCCACGCTCGTTCCCTCCCTCCCACGCTCGTTCCCTCCCTCCCACGCTCGTTCCCTCCCTCCCACGCTCGTTCCCTCCCTCCCACGCTCGTTCCCTCCCTCCCACGCTCGTTCCCTCCCTCCCACGCTCGCTCGCTCCTTCCCTCCCTCGAGCTACCCCCTCCCCCTGACCCCCGTCCCTCCCTCTCTCAACCCCTCTCTCTCTCTCTCAGTGTATACCCTACTCGGTGCTGCTCCTTGAACTGGAACTGAAAAACCTGCGAGAGTTGGAGGACCTCATCATCGAGGCAATCTACGCAGACATCGTGCAAGGCAAGCTTGACCAGCGGAACCAGGTGCTGGAGGTGGATTGTAGCATAGGGAGAGACATCAGACCCCAGGACATCAGCACCATGGCCAGGACGCTTCAGGAGTGGTACGTGTGGACTGTGAGAGACTCAGCTACTCGTGGACCTTCAGACTCATTCACGGTACACCCCACGGCGCTGTTAGGGAGGGAGTTCCAGGATTTTGTCCTGTGTGGTGTAGGTACACCCACGGCGCTGTTAGGGAGGGAGTTCCAGGATTTTGTCCCGTGTGGTGTAGGTACACCCACGGCGCTGTTAGGGAGGGAGTTCCAGGATTTTGTCCCCGTGTGGTGTAGGTACACCCACGGCGCTGTTAGGGAGGGAGTTCCAGGATTTTGTCCGTGTGGTGTAGGTACACCCACGGCGCTGTTAGGGAGGGGAGTTCCAGGATTTTGTCCCCTGTGGTGTAGGTACACCCACGGCGCTGTTAGGGAGGGAGTTCCAGGATTTTGTCCCGTGTTGTGTAGGTACACCCACGGCGCTGTTAGGGAGGGAGTTCCAGGATTTTGTCCGTGTGGTGTAGGTACACCCACGGCGCTGTTAGGGAGGGAGTTCCAGGATTTTGTCCCGTGTGGTGTAGGTACACCACGGCGCTGTTAGGGAGGGAGTTCCAGGATTTTGTCCGTGTGGTGTAGGTACACCCACGGCGCTGTTAGGGAGGGAGTTCCAGGATTTTGTCCCCGTGTGGTGTAGGTACACCCACGGCGCTGTTAGGGAGGGGAGTTCCAGGATTTTGACCCAGCGAATGAAGGAACGGCCGATATATTCCCAAGTCGGGATGGTGCGGGGCTCGGAGGGGAACTTCCAGGCGGTGGGTGTTCCCCATGTGTCTGCTGCCCTCGTCCTTCTAGATGGGAGCGGGTCGTGGGTTTGGGCGGCGCTGTCGAAGGAGCCTTGGCGAGTTGCTGCAGTGCATCTTGTAGATGGTACACACGCTGCTGCCACTGTGCGTCGGTGGGTGGAGGGAGTGAATGTTTGTGGATGGGGTGCCGATCGAGCCGGGGGTGGGGGGGTGGGGGGCTGCATTGTCCTGGACGGTGTCGAGCTTCTCGAGTGTTGTGTGGAGCTGTAACTCATCCAGGCAAGTGGGGAGTGTCCCATCCACACTCCTGACTTGTGCCTTGTCGATGGTGGACAGGCTTTGGGGGGGGGGGGGGGTGGGCAGTCAGGAGGTGAGTTACTCTCCGCAGGATTCCCAGCCTCTGACCTGCTCTTGTAGCCACAGTATTTATCTGTCTGGGTCCCAGTTCAGTTTCTGGTCAATGGTGACCCCCAGGATGTAGATAGTGGGGGATTCAGTGATGGTGATGCCATTGAACATCAAGGGGAGATGGTTAGATTGAGGGTGTGTGGATGAGTTGGGGAGGGGAGGGGAGGGGGTGGGGGAGGGGCATAGGATCCCGTGTGTAGTCATTCCATGTCTGATTTTCTCTCTCTCCCCCTCCCTCTCTCCCCCTCCGTCTCTCCCCCTCCGTCTCTCCCCCTCCCTCTCTCCCCCTCCCTCTCTGTCTCTCTTTCTCTGTCTCTCTTTCTCTGTCTCTCTTTCTCTGTCTCTCTCCATCTATCTCCCCCCCTCCCTCCATCTATCTCCCCCACCCTCCCTCCATCTATCTCCCCCACCCTCCCTCCATCTACCTCCCCCACCCTCCCTCCATCTACCTCCCCCACCCTCCCTCCATCTACCTCCCCCACCCTCCCTCCATCTACCTCCCCCACCCTCCCTCCATCTACCTCCGCCACCCTCCCTCCATCTATCTCCGCCACCCTCCCTCCATCTATCTCCCACACCCTCCCTCCATCTATCTCCCCCACCCTCCCTCCATCTATCTCCCCTCTCTCTCTCTCTCTCTCTCTCTCTCTCTCTCTCTCTCTCTCTTTCTCTCTCTTTCTCTCTCTCTTTCTCTCTCTTTCCTCTCTTTCTCTCTCTGTCTCTCTCTGTCTCTCTGTCTCTCTTACCCTCCCTCTCCGTCTCTCCCTCCCTCCCTCAATCTCTCCCTCCCTCCCTCAATCTCTCCCTTCCTCAATCTCTCCCTCCCTCACTCTACCTCTCCCTCCCTCCCTCTATCTCTCCCTCTCTCCCTCGCTCTCTCCCTCTATCTCTCCCTCCCTCCCTCTATCTCTCCGTCCCTCCCTCTATCTCTCCGTCCCTCCCTCTATCTCTCCGTCCCTCCCTCTATCTCTCCGTCCCTCCCTCTATCTCTCCCTCCCTCCCACTATCTCTCCCTCCCTCCCTCTATCTCTCCCTCCCTCCCTCTCTCCCTCCCTCCCTCTCTCCCTCCCTCCCTCCCTCTCTCTCTCTCCCTCCCTCCCTCTCTCTCTCTCTCTCCCTCCCTCCCTCAATCTCTCCCTCCCTCCCTCTATCTCTCCCTCTCTCCCTCTATCTCTCCCTCTCTCCCTCTATCTCTCCCTCTCTCCCTCTATCTCTCCCTCTCTCCCTCTATCTCTCCCTCTCTCCCTCTATCTCTTCGTCCCTCCCTCTATCTCTCCCTCCCTCCCTCTATCTCTCCGTCCCTCCCTCTATCTCTCCGTCCCTCCCTCTATCTCTCCGTCCCTCCCTCTATCTCTCCCTCCCTCCCTCTATCTCTCCCTCCCTCCCTCTATCTCTCCCTCCCTCCCTCTATCTCTCCCTCCCTCCCTCTATCTCTCCCTCCCTCCATCTCTCCCTCCCTCCATCTCTCCCTCCCTCTATCTCTCCCTCCCTCCATCTCTCCGTCCCTCCCTCTATCTCTCCCTCCCTCCCTCTATCTCTCCGTCCCTCCCTCTAATCTCTCCGTCCCTCCCTCTATCTCTCCGTCCCTCCCTCCATCTCTCCGTCCCTCCCTCCATCTCTCCGTCCCTCCCTCCATCTCTCCGTCCCTCCCTCCATCTCTCCGTCCCTCCCTCCATCTCTCCGTCCCTCCCTCCATCTCTCCGTCCGTCCCTCCATCTCTCCGTCCCTCCCTCCATCTCTCTGTCCCTCCCTCCATCTCTCCGTCCCTCCCTCCATCTCTCCGTCCCTCCCTCTACCTCTCCCTCCCTCCCTCTACCTCTCCCTCCCTCCCTCTACCTCTCCCTCCCTCCCTCTACCTCTCCCCCCCACCCTCCCTCCATCTATCTCCCCCACCCTCCCTCCATCTATCTCCCCCACCCTCCCTCCATCTATCTCCCCCACCCTCCCTCCATCTATCTCCCCCACCCTCCCTCCATCTATCTCCCCCACCCTCCCTCCATCTATCTCCCCCACCCTCCCTCACTCTCTCTCTTGCTCTCTCTTTCTCTCTCTTTCTCTCTCACCCTCCCTCTATCTCTCCCTCCCTCCCTCTATCTCTCCCTCCCTCCCTCTATCTCTCCCTCCCTCCCTCTCTCTCTCCCTCCCTCCCTCTCTCTCTCCCTCCCTCCCTCTCTCTCTCCCTCCCTCCCTCTCTCTCTCTCTCTCTCTCCCTCCCTCCCTCTCTCTCTGTGTCTCTCTCCCTCTCTCTCCCCCTCCCTCTCTCTCTCTGTCTCTCTCTCTCTCTCTCTCTCTCCCCCTCCCTCTCTCTCCTCCTCCCTCTCTCTCTCTGTCTCTCTCTCTCACTCTCTCTCTCTCTCCCCCTCCCTCTCTCAGGTGCAGCAGTTGTGAAGCGGTCCTCATCGGTATTGAGGATCAGATTGGACGGGCGGACCAGTACAAGGAGCATCAGCTGAAGGTCAAGCAGCAGGTGGAGAGTGAGGTTTGTAACTGCACGTCCACTCCCAGGGGCTGTCCCACCGGCTCACCACCACACCACCCGGGAGCGCCTCTCCCCGAACATCCCAGCGTGGGGACATCACCAAGGGAACGGTGTAGAGGGAGCTTTACTCTGTATCTAACCCCGTGCTGTACCTGTCCTGGGAGTGTTTGATGTGGACGGTGTAGAGGGAGCTTTACTCTGTATCTAACCCCGTGCTGTACCTGTCCTGGGAGTGTTTGATGGGGACAGTGTAGAGGGAGATTTACTCTGTATCTAACCCCCGTGCTGTACCTGTCCTGGGAGTGTTTGATGGGGACAGTGTAGAGGGAGATTTACTCTGTATCTAACCCCCATGCTGTACCTGTCCTGGGAGTGTTTGATGGGGACAGTGTAGAGGGAGATTTACTCTGTATCTAACCCCGTGCTGTACCTGTCCTGGGAGTGTTTGATGGGGACAGTGTAGAGGGAGCTTTACTATTTATCTAACCCCGTGCTGTACCTCTCCTGGGAGTGTTGGATGGGGACAGTGTAGAGGGAGTTTTACTCTGTATCTAACCCCGTGCTCTACCTGTACTGGGAATGTTTGATGGGGACGTTGTAGAGGGAGCTTTACTCGGTATCTAACCCCGTACTGTACCTGTCCTGGGAGTGTTTGATGGGGACAGTGTAGAGGGTGCTTTACCTCTGTATCTAACCCCGTGCTGTACCTGTCCTGGGAGTGTTTGATGGGGACAGCGTAGAGGGAGATTTACTCTGTATCTAACCCCGTGCTGTATCTGTCCTGGGAGTGTTTGATGGAGACAGTGCAGAGGGAGATTTACGCTGTATCTAACCCCGTGCTGTACCTGTCCTTGGAGTGTGTGATGGGGGCGGTGTGGAGGGAGCTTTACTCTGTCTCTAACCCGTGCTGTAGCAGTCCTGGGAGTGTTTGATGGGGACTTTCTAGAGGGAGCTTTACTCTGTATCTAACCCGGTGCTGTACCTGTCCTGGGAGTGTTTGATAGGGACGGAGTAGAGGGTTCTTTACTCTGTATCTAACCCCCGTGCTGTATCTGTCCTGGGAGCGATTGATGGGGACAGTGTAGAGGGAACTTTACTCTGTATCTAACCCCGTGCTGTACCTGTCCTGTGAGTGTTTGATGTGGACAGTGTAGAAGGAGCTTTACTCTGTATCTAACCCCATGCTGTCCCTGTCCTGGGAGTGTTTGATGGGGACAGTGTAGAGGGAAATTTACTCTGTATCTAACCCTGTGCTGTACCTGTCCTGGGAGTGATTGATGGGGGACAGTGTAGAGGGAGCCTTACTCTGTATCTAACCCTGTGCTGTACCTGTCCTGGGAGTATTTGATGGGGGCAGTGTAGAGGGAGCTTTACTCTGTATCTAACCCCTTGCTGCGCCTGTCTCTGGAGAGTTTGATGGGGATGGTGTAGCGGGAGCTTTACTCTGTATCTAACCCCGTGCTGTACCTGTCCTGGGAGTGTTTGATGGGGACAGTGTAGAGGGAGATTTACTCTGTATCTAACCCCGTGCTGTACCTGTCCTGGGAGTGTTTGATGGGGACGGTGTAGAGGGAGATTTACTCTGTATCTAACCCCGTGCTGTACCTGTCCTGGGAGTGTTTGATGGGGATTTTCTAGAGGGAGCTTTACTCTGTTTCTAACCCCGTGCTGTACCTGTCCTGGGAGTGTTTGATGGGGACGGTGTAGAGGGAGCTTTACTCTGTATCTAACCCCGTGCTGTACCTGTCCTGGGAGTGTTTCATTCGGACGCTGTAGAGGGAGCTTTACTCTGTTTCTATCCCCGTGCTGTACCTGTCCTGGGAGTGTTTGATGGGGACAGTGTAGAGGGAGCTTTACTCTGTATCTAACCCCGTGCTGTCCCTGTCCTGGGAGTGTTTGATGGGGACGGTGTAGAGGGAGCTTTACTCTGTATCTAACCCCATGCTGTACCTGTCCTGGGAGTGTTTGATGTGGACAGTGTAGAGGGAGCTTTACTCTGTTTCTAACCCCGTGCTGTACCTGTCCTGGGAGTGTTTCATTCGGACGCTGTAGAGGGAGCTTTATTCTGTTTCTGTCCCCGTGCTGTACCTGTCCTGGGAGTGTTTGATGGGGACAGTGTAGAGGGAGCTTTGCTCTGTATCTAACCCCGTGCTGTACCTGTCCTGGGAAAGTTTGATGTGGAGGGTGTAGAGGGACCTTTACTCTGTATCTAACCCCATGCTGTCCCTGTCCTGGGAGTGTTTGATGGGGACGGTGTAGAGGGAGCTTTACTCTGTATCTTACCCCCGTGCTGTTCCAGTCCTGGAGTGTTTGATGCGGACGTTGTAGAGGGAGCTTTACTCGGTATGTAACCCTGTGCTGTATCTGTCCTGGGAGTGTTTGATGGGGACTGTGCAGACGGTGCTCTACTCTGTATCTAACCCCGTGCTGTACCTGTCTTGGGCGAGATTGATGGGGACAGTGTAGAGGGAGATTTACTCTGTATCTAACCCCGTGCTGTACCAGTCCTGGGAGTGTTTGATGTGGACAGTGTAGAGGGAGCTTTACTCTGTATCTAACTCCGTGCTGTACCTGTCCTGGGTGTGTTTGATGGGGACAGCGTAGAGGGAGATTTACTCTGTATCTCACCCCGTGCTGTCTCTGTCCTGGGAGTGTTTGATGGGGACAGTGTAGAGGGAGATTTACTCTGTATCTAACCCCATGCTGTACCTGTCCTGGGAGTGTTTGATGGGGACGGTGTCGAGGGAGCTTTACTCTGTATCTAACCCCGTGCTGTACCTGTCCTGGGAGTGTTCGATAGGGACAGTGTAGAGGAGCTTTACTCTGTATCTAACCCTGTGCTGTACCTGTCCTGGGAGTGTTCGATGCCTACAGTGCAAAGGGAGCTTTACTTTGTATCTATCCCCGTGCAGTACCTGTCCTGGGACTGTTTGATAGGGATGGTGTAGAGGGAAATTTAACTCTGGATCTAACCCCGTCCTGTACCCTGTCCTGGGAGAGATTGATAGGGACGGTGTAGAGGGAGATTTTCTCTGTATCTAACACCATGCTGTACCTGTCCTGGGAGTGTTTGATGGGGACGGTGTAGAGGGAGCTTTACTCTGTATCTGACCCCGTGCTGTACCTGTCCTGGGAGTGTTTGATGTGGAGGGTGTAGAGGGAGCTTTACTCGGTATCTAACCCTGTGCTGTATCTGTCCTCGGAGTGTTTGATGGGGACTGTGCAGACGGTGCTTTACTCTGTATCTGACCCCGTGCTGTACCTGTCTTGGGCGAGATTGATGGGGACAGTGTAGAGGGAGCTTTACTCTGTATCTAACCCCTTGCTGTACCTGTTCTGGGAGTGTTTGATGGGGACGGTGTAGAGGGAGCTTTACTCTGTATCTAACCCCGTGCTGTCCCTGTCCTGGGAGTGTTTGATGGGGACAGTGTAGAGGGAGCTTTACTCTGTATCTAACCCCGTGCTGTACCTGTCCTTTAAGTGTTGGATGGGGACAGTATAGAGGGAGCCTTACTCTGTATCTAACGCCGTGCTCTGCCTGTACTGGGAATGTTTGATTGGGACAGTGTAGAGGGAGCTTTACTCTGTATCTAACTCCGTGCTGTGCCTGTCCTGAGAGTGTTTGATGGGGGACGGTGTAGAGGGAACTTTACTCTGCATCCAACCCCGTGCTATACCTGTCCTGGGAGTGTTTGATGAGGGACGGTGTGGAGGGAGCTTTACTCTGTTTCTAACCCCATGCTGTACCTGTCCAGAGAGTGTTTGATGGGGTAGGGTGTAGAAGGAGCTTTACTCTGTATCTAAGCCCGTGCTGTACCTGTCCTGGGAGTGATTGATGGGAATTTTCTAGAGGGAGCTTTACTCGGTATCTGACCCTGTGCTGTACCTGTCCTGGGAGTGTTTGATGGGGACGGTGTAGAGGGAGATTTACTCTGTATCTAACCCCGTGCTGTACCTGTCCTGGGAGTGATTGATGGGGACAGTGTAGAGGGAGCTTTACTCCGTATCTAACACCGTGCTGTACCTGTCCTGGGAGTGTTTGATGGGGACAGTGTAGAGGGAGATTTACTCTGTATCTAAGCCCGTGCTGTACCTGTCCTGGGACTGTTTGATGTGGACAGTGTAGATGGAGCTTTACTCTGTATCTAAGCCCGTGCTGTACCTGTCCTGGGAGTGTTTGATGGGGACGGTGTAGAGGGAGCTTTACTCTGTATCTAACCCCGTGCTGTGCCTGTCCTGGGAGTGTTTGATGGGGACGGCATAGAGGGAGCTTTACTCTCTATCTAACCCCGTGCTGTACCTGTCCTGGAAGTGTTTGATAGGGACGGTTTCGAGGGAGCTTTCCTCTGTATCTAACCCCGTGCTGTACCTGTCCTGGGAGTGTTTGATGTGGACAGTGTAGAGGGAGCTTTACTCTGTTTCTAACCCCGTGCTGTACCTGTCCTGGGAGTGTTTCATTCGGACGCTGTAGAGGGAGCTTTACTCTGTTTCTATCCCCGTGCTGTACCTGTCCTGGGAGTGTTTGATAGGGACAGTGTAGTGGGAGCTTTACTCTGTATCTAACCCCGTGCTGTCCCTGTCCTGGGAGTGTTTGATGGGACAGTGTAGAGGGAGCTTTACTCTGTATCTAACCCCGTGCTGTCCCTGTCCTGGGAGTGTTGATGGGGACGGTGTAGAGGGAGCGTTACTCTGTATCTAACCCCGTGCTGTTCCAGTCCTGGGAGTGTTTGATGCTGACGTTGTAGACGGAGCTTTACTCGGTATCTAACCCTGTGCTGTATCTGTCCTGGGAGTGTTTGATGGGGACTGTACAGACGGTGCTCTACTCTGTATCTAACCCCGTGCTGTACCTGTCCTGGGAGTGTTTGATGGGGACAGTGTAGAGGGAGCTTTACTCTGTATCTAACCCTGTGCTGTACCTGTCTTGGGAGTGTTCGATGCCTACAGTGCAAAGGGAGCTTTACTTTGTATCTATCCCCGTGCAGTACCTGTCCTGGGACTGTTTGACAGGGATGGTGTAGAGGGAAATTTACTCTGTATCTAACCCCGTCCTGTACCTGTCCTGGGAGAGATTGGTAGGGACGGTGTAGAGCGAGATTTTCTCTGTATCTAACGCCGTGCTGTACCTGTCCTGGAAGTGTTGGATCGGTACAGTGAAGAGGGAGGTTTACTCTGTATCTAACCCCGTGCTGTACATGTCCTGGGAGTGTTTGATGGGGACGGTGTAGAGGGAGCTTTACTCTGTATCTAACCCCGTGCTTTGCCCTTCCATGGGAGTGTTTGATGGGGACAGGGTAGAGGGAGCTTTACTCTGTATCTAACCCCGTGCTGTCCCTGTCCTGGGAGTGTTTGATGGGGACGGCATAGAGGGAGCTTTACTCTCTATCTAACCCCGTGCTGTCCCTGTCCTGGAAGTGTTTGATAGGGACGGTTTCGAGGGAGCTTTCCTCTGTATCTAACCCCGTGCCTTACCTGTCCTGGAGTGTTTGATGTGGACAGTGTAGAGGGAGCTTTACTCTGTTACTAACCCCGTGCTGTACCTGTCCTGGGAGTGTTTGATGGGGACAGTGTAGAGGGAGCTTTACTCTGTATCTAACCCCGTGCTGTACCTGTCCTGGGAGTGTTTGATGGGGACAGTGTAGAGGGAGCTTTACTCTTTATCTAACCCCGTGCTGTACCTGTCCTGGGAATGTTTGATGTGGAGGGTGTAGAGGGAGCTTTACTCTGTATCTAACCCCGTGCTGTTCCAGTCCTGGGAGTGTTTGATGCGGACGTTGTAGAGGGAGCTTTACTCGGTGTGTAACCCTGTGCTGTATCTGTCCTGGGAGTGTTTGATGGGGACTGTGCAGATGGTGCTCTACTCTGTATCTAACCCCGTGCTGTACCTGTCTTGGGCGAGATTGATGGGGACAGTGTAGAGGGAGATTTACTCTGTATCTAACCCCGTGCTGTACCAGTCCTGGGAGTGTTTGATGTGGACAGTGTAGAGGGAGCTTTACTCTGTATCTAACCCCGTGCTGTACCTGTCCTGGGAGTGTTCGATAGGGACAGTGTAGAGGGAGCTTTACTCTGTATCTAACCCTGTGCTGTACCTGTCCTGGGAGTGTTCGATGCCTACAGTGCAAAGGGAGCTTTACTTTGTATCTATCCCCGTGCAGTACCTGTCCTGGGACTGTTTGATAGGGATGGTGTAGAGGGAAATTTACTCTGTATCTAAACCCCGTCCTGTACCTGTCCTGGGAGAGATTGATAGGGACGGTGTAGAGGGAGATTTTCTCTGTATCTAACGCCGTGCTGTACCTGTCCTGGAAGTGTTGGATCGGTACAGTGAAGAGGGAGCTTTACTCTGTATCTAACCCCGTGCTGTCCCTGTCCTGGGAGTGTTTGATGGGGACGGTGTAGAGGGAGCTTTACTCTGTATCTAACCCCGTGCTGTTCCAGTCCTGGGAGTGTTTAATGCGGACGTTGTAGAGGGAGCTTTACTCGGTATCTAACCCTGTGCTGTATCTGTCCTGGGAGTGTTTGATGGGGACTGTGCAGACGGTGCTTTACTCTGTATCTAACCCCGTGCTGTACCTGTCTTGGGCGAGATTGATGGGGACAGTGTAGAGGGAGCTTTACTCTGTATCTAACCCCTTGCTGTACCTGTCCTGGGAGTGTTTGATGGGGACGGTGTAGAGGGAGCTTTACTCTGTATCTAACCCCGTGCTGTCCCTGGCCTGGGAGTGTTTGATGGGGACAGTGTAGAGGGAGCTTTACTCTGTATCTAACCCCGTGCTGTACCTGTCCTGGAAGTGTTGGATGGGGACAGTATAGAGGGAGCCTTACTCTGTATCTAACGCCGTGCTCTGCCTGTACTGGGAATGTTTGATTGGGACAGTGTAGAGGGAGCTTTACTCTGCATCCAACCCCGTGCTATACCTGTCCTGGGAGTGTTTGATGGGGGACGGTGTGGAGGGAGCTTTACTCTGTTTCTAACCCCATGCTGTACCTGTCCAGAGAGTGTTTGATGGGGTAGGGTGTAGAAGGAGCTTTACTCTGTATCTAACCCCGTGCTGTACCTGTCCTGGGAGTGTTTGATGGAGGCAGTGTAGAGGGAGCTTTACTCTGTATCTAACCCCTTGCTGCGCCTGTCTCTGGAGAGTTTGATGGGGATGGTGTAGCGGGAGCTTGACTCTGTATCTAACACCGTGCTGCACCTGTCCTGGGAGTGTTTGATGGGGACAGTGTAGAGGGAGATTTACTCTGTATCTAACCCCGTGCTGTACCTGACCTGGGAGTGTTTGATGGGGACGGAGTAGAGGGAGATTTACTCTGTATCTAACACCGTGCTGTACCTGTCCTGGGAGTGTTTGATGGGGACGGTGTAGAGGGAGCTTTAATCTGTATCTAACCCCGTGCTGTGCCTGTCCTGGGAGTGTTTGATGTGGACGCTGTAGAGGGAGCTTTACTCTCTATCTAACCCTGTGCTGCCCTGTCCAGAGAGTGTTTGATGGGGAAGGTGTAGAGGGAGATTTACTCTGTATCTAACTCCGTGCTGTACCTGTCCTGAGAGTGTTTGATGGTGGACGGTGTAGAGGGAGCTTTACTCTGTATCTAACCCCGTGCTGTACCTGTCCTGGGATTGTTTGATGGGGACAGTGTAGAGGGAGATTTACTCTGTATCTAACCCCGTGCTGTACCTGTCCTGGGAGTGTTTGATGGGGACGGTGTAGAGGGAGATTTACTCTGTATCTAACCCCGTGCTGTACCTGTCCTGGGAGTGTTTGATGGGGATTTTCTAGAGGGAGCTTTACTCTGTTTCTAACCCCGTGCTGTACCTGTCCTGGGAGTGTTTCATTCGGACGCTGTAGAGGGAGCTTTACTCTGTTTCTATCCCCGTGCTGTACCTGTCCTGGGAGTGTTTGATGGGGACAGTGTAGAGGGAGCTTTACTCTGTATCTAACCCCGTGCTGTCCCTGTCCTGGGAGTGTTTGATGGGGACGGTGTAGAGGGAGCTTTACTCTGTATCTAACCCCGTGCTGTACCTGTCCTGGGAGTGTTTGATGTGGACAGTGTAGAGGGAGCTTTACTCTGTTTCTAACCCCGTGCTGTACCTGTCCTGGGAGTGTTTCATTCGGACGCTGTAGAGGGAGCTTTATTCTGTTTCTGTCCCCGTGCTGTACCTGTCCTGGGAGTGTTTGATGGGGACAGTGTAGAGGGAGCTTTACTCTGTATCTAACCCCGTGCTGTACCTGTCCTGGGAAAGTTTGATGTGGAGGGTGTAGAGGGACCTTTACTCTGTATCTTACCCCGTGCTGTCCCTGTCCTGGGAGTGTTTGATGGGGACGGTGTAGAGGGAGCTTTACTCTGTATCTTACCCCGTGCTGTTCCAGTCCTGGGAGTGTTTGATGCGGACGTTGTAGAGGGAGCTTTACTCGGTATGTAACCCTGTGCTGTATCTGTCCTGGGAGTGTTTGATGGGGACCGTGCAGACGGTGCTCTACTCTGTATCTAACCCCGTGCTGTACCTGTCTTGGGCGAGATTGATGGGGACAGTGTAGAGGGAGATTTACTCTGTATCTAACCCCGTGCTGTACCAGTCCTGGGAGTGTTTGATGTGGACAGTGTAGAGGGAGCTTTACTCTGTATCTAACTCCGTGCTGTACCTGTCCTGGGTGTGTTTGATGGGGACAGCGTAGAGGGAGATTTACTCTGTATCTCACCCCGTGCTGTCTCTGTCCTGGGAGTGTTTGATGGGGACAGTGTAGAGGGAGATTTACTCTGTATCTAACCCCTTGCTGTACCTGTCCTGGGAGTGTTCGATAGGGACAGTGTAGAGGGAGCTTTACTCTGTATCTAACCCTGTGCTGTACCTGTCCTGGGAGTGTTCGATGCCTACAGTGCAAAGGGAGCTTTACTTTGTATCTATCCCCGTGCAGTACCTGTCCTGGGACTGTTTGATAGGGATGGTGTAGAGGGAAATTTACTCTGGATCTAACCCCGTCCTGTACCTGTCCTGGGAGAGATTGATAGGGACGGTGTAGAGGGAGATTTTCTCTGTATCTAACACCATGCTGTACCTGTCCTGGGAGTGTTTGATGGGGACGGTGTAGAGGGAGCTTTACTCTGTATCTAACCCCGTGCTGTACCTGTCCTGGGAGTGTTTGATGTGGAGGGTGTAGAGGGAGCTTTGCTCGGTATCTAACCCTGTGCTGTATCTGTCCTCGGAGTGTTTGATGGGGACTGTGCAGACGGTGCTTTACTCTGTATCTAACCCCGTGCTGTACCTGTCTTGGGCGAGATTGATGGGGACAGTGTAGAGGGAGCTTTACTCTGTATCTAACCCCTTGCTGTACCTGTCCTGGGAGTGTTTGATGGGGACGGTGTAGAGGGAGCTTTACTCTGTATCTAACCCCGTGCTGTCCCTGTCCTGGGAGTGTTTGATGGGGACAGTGTAGAGGGAGCTTTACTCTGTATCTAACCCCGTGCTGTACCTGTCCTTTAAGTGTTGGATGGGGACAGTATAGAGGGAGCCTTACTCTGTATCTAACGCCGTGCTCTGCCTGTACTGGGAATGTTTGATTGGGACAGTGTAGAGGGAGCTTTACTCTGTATCTAACTCCGTGCTGTACCTGTCCTGGGAGTGTTTGATGGGGACGGTGTAGAGGGAACTTTACTCTGCATCCAACCCCGTGCTATACCTGTCCTGGGAGTGTTTGATGAGGGACGGTGTGGAGGGAGCTTTACTCTGTTTCTAACCCCATGCTGTACCTGTCCAGAGAGTGTTTGATGGGGTAGGGTGTAGAAGGAGCTTTACTCTGTATCTAAGCCCGTGCTGTACCTGTCCTGGGAGTGATTGATGGGAATTTTCTAGAGGGAGCTTTACTCCGTATCTAACCCCGTGCTGTACCTGTCCTGGGAGTGTTTGATGGGGACGGTGTAGAGGGAGCTTTACTCTGTATCTAACCCCGTGCTGTCCCTGTCCTGGGAGTGATTGATGGGGACAGTGTAGAGGGAGCTTTACTCTGTATCTAACCCCGTGCTGTACCTGTCCTGGGAGTGTTTGATGGGGACAGTGTAGAGGGAGATTTACTCTGTATCTAAGCCCGTGCTGTACCTGTCCTGGGACTGTTTGATGGGGACAGTGTAGATGGAGCTTTACTCTGTATCTAAGCCCGTGCTGTACCTGTCCTGGGAGTGTTTCATGGGGATTTTCTAGAGGGAGCTTCACTCTGTATCTAACCCCGTGCTGTCCCTGTCCTGGGAGTGTTTGATGGGGACGATGTAGAGGGAGCTTTACTCTGTATCTAACCCCGTGCTGTCCCTGTCCTGGGAGTGATTGATGGGGACAGTGTAGAGGGAGCTTTACTCCGAATCTTACCCCGTGCTGTGCCTGTCCTGGGAGTGTTTGATGGGGACCGTGTAGAGGGAGCTTTACTCTGTATCTAACCCCGTGCTGTACCTGTCCTGGGAGTGTTTGATGGGGACGGCATAGAGGGAGCTTTACTCTCTATCTAACCCCGTGCTGTACCTGTCCTGGAAGTGTTTGATAGGGACGGTTTCGAGGGAGCTTTCCTCTGTATCTAACCCCGTGCTGTACCTGTCCTGGGAGTGTTTGATGTGGACAGTGTAGAGGGAGCTTTACTCTGTTTCTAACCCCGTGCTGTACCTGTCCTGGGAGTGTTTCATTCGGACGCTGTAGAGGGAGCTTTACTCTGTTTCTATCCCCGTGCTGTACCTGTCCTGGGAGTGTTTGATGGGGACAGTGTAGAGGGAGCTTTACTCTGTATCTAACCCCGTGCTGTCCCTGTCCTGGGAGTGTTTGATGGGGACGGTGTAGAGGGAGCTTTACTCTGTATCTAACCCCGTGCTGTTCCAGTCCTGGGAGTGTTTGATGCTGACGTTGTAGACGGAGCTTTACTCGGTATCTAACCCTGTGCTGTATCTGTCCTGGGAGTGTTTGATGGGGACTATGCAGACGGTGCTCTACTCTGTATCTAACCCCGTGCTGTACCTGTCCTGGGAGTGTTCGATAGGGACAGTGTAGAGGGAGCTTTACTCTGTATCTAACCCTGTGCTGTACCTGTCTTGGGAGTGTTCGATGCCTACAGTGCAAAGGGAGCTTTACTTTGTATCTATCCCCGTGCAGTACCTGTCCTGGGACTGTTTGACAGGGATGGTGTAGAGGGAAATTTACTCTGTATCTAACCCCGTCCTGTACCTGTCCTGGGAGAGATTGGTAGGGACGGTGTAGAGCGAGATTTTCTCTGTATCTAACGCCGTGCTGTACCTGTCCTGGAAGTGTTGGATCGGTACAGTGAAGAGGGAGGTTTACTCTGTATCTAACCCCGTGCTGTACATGTCCTGGGAGTGTTTGATGGGGACGGTGTAGAGGGAGCTTTACTCTGTATCTAACCCCGTGCTTTGCCCTTCCTGGGAGTGTTTGATGGGGACAGGGTAGAGGGAGCTTTACTCTGTATCTAACCCCGTGCTGTCCCTGTCCTGGGAGTGTTTGATGGGGACGGCATAGAGGGAGCTTTACTCTGTATCTAACCCTGTGCTGTACCTGTCCTGGGAGTGTTCGATGCCTACAGTGCAAAGGGAGCTTTACTTTGTATCTATCCCCGTGCAGTACCTGTCCTGGGACTGTTTGATAGGGATGGTGTAGAGGGAAATTTAGTCTGGATCTAACCCCGTCCTGTACCTGTCCTGGGAGAGATTGATAGGGACGGTGTAGAGGGAGATTTTCTCTGTATCTAACACCATGCTGTACCTGTCCTGGGAGTGTTTGATGGGGACGGTGTAGAGGGAGCTTTACTCTGTATCTAACCCCGTGCTGTACCTGTCCTGGGAGTGTTTGATGTGGAGGGTGTAGAGGGAGCTTTACTCGGTATGTAACCCTGTGCTGTATCTGTCCTCGGAGTGTTTGATGGGGACTGTGCAGACGGTGCTTTACTCTGTATCTAACCCCGTGCTGTACCTGTCTTGGGCGAGATTGATGGGGACAGTGTAGAGGGAGCTTTACTCTGTATCTAACCCCTTGCTGTACCTGTCCTGGGAGTGTTTGATGGGGACGGTGTAGAGGGAGCTTTACTCTGTATCTAACCCCGTGCTGTACCTGTCCTTTAAGTGTTGGACGGGGACAGTATAGAGGGAGCCTTACTCTGTATCTAACGCCGTGCTCTGCCTGTACTGGGAATGTTTGATTGGGACAGTGTAGAGGGAGCTTTACTCTGTATCTAACTCCGTGCTGTACCTGTCCTGAGAGTGTTTGATGGGGGACGGTGTAGAGGGAACTTTACTCTGCATCCAACCCCGTGCTATACCTGTCCTGGGAGTGTTTGATGAGGGACGGTGTGGAGGGAGCTTTACTCTGTTTCTAATCCCATGCTGTACCTGTCCACAGAGTGTTTGATGGGGTAGGGTGTAGATGGAGCTTTACTCTGTATCTAAGCCCGTGCTGTACCTGTCCTGGGAGTGATTGATGGGAATTTTCTAGAGGGAGCTTTACTCTGTATCTGACCCTGTGCTGTACCTGTCCTGGGAGTGTTTGATGGGGACGGTGTAGAGGGAGATTTACTCTGTATCTAACCCCGTGCTGTACCTGTCCTGGGAGTGATTGATGGGGACAGTGTAGAGGGAGCTTTACTCCGTATCTAACCCCGTGCTGTACCTGTCCTGGGAGTGTTTGATGGGGATGGTGTAGAGGGAGCATTACTCTGAATCTAACCCTGTGCTGTACCTGTCCTGGGAGTGTTTGATGGGGACAGTGTAGAGGGAGATTTACTCTGTATCTAACCCTGTGCTGTACCTGTCCTGGGAGTGTTTGATGGGGACAGTGTAGAGGGAGATTTACTCTGTATCTAACCCCGTGCTGTACCTGTCCTGGGGGTGTTTGATGGGGACAGTGTAGAGGGAGATTTACTCTGTATCTAACCCCGTACTGTACCTGTCCTGGGAGTGTTTGATGGGGACAGTGTAGAGGGAGATTTACTCTGTATCTAAGCCCGTGCTGTACCTGTCCTGGGAGTGTTTGATGGGGACAGTTTAGATGGAGCTTTACTCTGTATCTAAGCCCGTGCTGTACCTGTCCTGGGAGTGTTTGATGGGGATTTTCTAGAGGGAGCTTCACTCTGTATCTAACCCCGTGCTGTACCTGTCCTGGGAGTGATTGATGGGGACAGTGTAGAGGGAGCTTTACTCTGTATCTAACCCCGTGCTGTCCCTGTCCTGGGAGTGATTGATGGGGACAGTGTAGAGGGAGCTTTACTCCGAATCTTACCCCGTGCTGTGCCTGTCCTGGGAGTGTTTGATGGGGACGGTGTAGAGGGAGCTTTACTCTGTATCTAACCCCGTGCTGTACCTGTCCTGGGTGTGTTTGATGGGGACGGCATAGAGGGAGCTTTACTCTCTATCAACCCCGTGCTGTACCTGTCCTGGAAGTGTTTGATAGGGACGGTTTCGAGGGAGCTTTCCTCTGTATCTAACCCCGTGCTGTACCTGTCCTGGGAGTGTTTGATGTGGACAGTGTAGAGGGAGCTTTACTCTGTTTCTAACCCCGTGCTGTACCTGTCCTGGGAGTGTTTCATTCGGACGCTGTAGAGGGAGCTTTACTCTGTTTCTATCCCCGTGCTGTACCTGTCCTGGGAGTGTTTGATGGGGACAGTGTAGAGGGAGCTTTACTCTGTATCTAACCCCGTGCTGTCCCTGTCCTGGGAGTGTTTGATGCTGACGTTGTAGACGGAGCTTTACTCGGTATCTAACCCTGTGCTGTATCTGTCCTGGGAGTGTTTGATGGGGACTATGCAGACGGTGCTCTACTCTGTATCTAACCCCGTGCTGTACCTGTCCTGGGAGTGTTCGATAGGGACAGTGTAGAGGGAGCTTTACTCTGTATCTAACCCTGTGCTGTACCTGTCTTGGGAGTGTTCGATGCCTACAGTGCAAAGGGAGCTTTACTTTGTATCTATCCCCGTGCAGTACCTGTCCTGGGACTGTTTGACAGGGATGGTGTAGAGGGAAATTTACTCTGTATCTAACCCCGTCCTGTACCTGTCCTGGGAGAGATTGGTAGGGACGGTGTAGAGCGAGATTTTCTCTGTATCTAACGCCGTGCTGTACCTGTCCTGGAAGTGTTGGATCGGTACAGTGAAGAGGGAGGTTTACTCTGTATCTAACCCCGTGCTGTACATGTCCTGGGAGTGTTTGATGGGGACGGTGTAGAGGGAGCTTTACTCTGTATCTAACCCCGTGCTTTGCCCTTCCTGGGAGTGTTTGATGGGGACAGGGTAGAGGGAGCTTTACTCTGTATCTAACCCCGTGCTGTCCCTGTCCTGGGAGTGTTTGATGGGGACGGCATAGAGGGAGCTTTACTCTCTATCTAACCCCGTGCTGTCCCTGTCCTGGGAGTGTTTGATAGGGACGGTTTCGAGGGAGCTTTCCTCTGTATCTAACCCCGTGCCTTACCTGTCCTGGGAGTGTTTGATGTGGACAGTGTAGAGGGAGCTTTACTCTGTTTCTAACCCCGTGCTGTACCTGTCCTGGGAGTGTTTGATGTGGACAGTGTAGAGGGAGCTTTACTCTGTTTCTAACCCCGTGCTGTACCTGTCCTGGGAGTGTTTCATTCGGACGCTATAGAGGGAGCTTTACTCTGTTTCTATCCCCGTGCTGTACCTGTCCTGGGAGTGTTTGATGGGGACAGTGTAGAGGGAGCTTTACTCTGTATCTAACCCCGTGCTGTACCTGTCCTGGGAATGTTTGATGTGGAGGGTGTAGAGGGAGCTTTACTCTGTATCTAACCCCGTGCTGTCCCTGTCCTGGGAGTGTTTGATGGGGACGGTGTAGAGGGAGCTTTACTCTGTATCTTACCCCGTGCTGTTCCAGTCCTGGGAGTGTTTGATGCGGGCGTTGTAGAGGGAGCTTTACTCGGTATCTAACCCTGTGCTGTATCTGTCCTGGGAGTGTTTGATGGGGACTGTGCAGACGGTGCTTTACTCTGTATCTAACCCCGTGCTGTACCTGTCTTGGGCGAGATTGATGGGGACAGTGTAGAGGGAGCTTTACTCTGTATCTAACCCCTTGCTGTACCTGTCCTGGGAGTGTTTGATGGGGACGGTGTAGAGGGAGCTTTACTCTGTATCTAACCCCGTGCTGTCCCTGTCCTGGGAGTGATTGATGGGAATTTTCTAGAGGGAGCTTTACTCTGTATCTGACCCTGTGCTGTACCTGTCCTGGGAGTGTTTGATGGGGACGGTGTAGAAGGAGATTTACTCTGTATCTAACCCCGTGCTGTACCTGTCCTGGGAGTGATTGATGGGGACAGTGTAGAGGGAGCTTTACTCCGTATCTAACCCCGTGCTGTACCTGTCCTGGGAGTGTTTGATGGGGACGGTGGAGAGGGAACTTTACTCTGTATCTAACCCCGTGCTGTCCCTGTCCTGGGAGTGTTTGTTGGGGACAGTGTAGATGTAGCTTTACTCTGTATCTAACCCTATGCTGTACCTGTCCTGGGAGTGTTTGATGGGGACAGTGTAGATGGAGATTTACTCTGTATCTAAGCCCGTGCTGTACCTGTCCTGGGACTGTTTGATGGGGACAGTGTAGATGGAGCTTTACTCTGTATCTCAGCCCGTGCTGTACCTGTCCTGGGAGTGTTTGATGGGGATTTTCTAGAGGGAGCTTTACTCCGTATCTAACCCCGTGCTGTACCTGTCCTGGGAGTGTTTGATGGGGACGGTGTAGAGGGAGCTTTACTCTGTATCTAACCCCGTGCTGTCCCTGTCCTGGGAGTGATTGATGGGGACAGTGTAGAGGGAGCTTTACTCTGTATCTAACCCCGTGCTGTACCTGTCCTGGGAGTGTTTGATGGGGACAGTGTAGAGGGAGATTTACTCTGTATCTAAGCCCGTGCTGTACCTGTCCTGGGACTGTTTGATGGGGACAGTGTAGATGGAGCTTTACTCTGTATCTAAGCCCGTGCTGTACCTGTCCTGGGAGTGTTTCATGGGGATTTTCTAGAGGGAGCTTCACTCTGTATCTAACCCCGTGCTGTCCCTGTCCTGGGAGTGTTTGATGGGGACGATGTAGAGGGAGCTTTACTCTGTATCTAACCCCGTGCTGTCCCTGTCCTGGGAGTGATTGATGGGGACAGTGTAGAGGGAGCTTTACTCCGAATCTTACCCCGTGCTGTGCCTGTCCTGGGAGTGTTTGATGGGGACCGTGTAGAGGGAGCTTTACTCTGTATCTAACCCCGTGCTGTACCTGTCCTGGGAGTGTTTGATGGGGACGGCATAGAGGGAGCTTTACTCTCTATCTAACCCCGTGCTGTACCTGTCCTGGAAGTGTTTGATAGGGACGGTTTCGAGGGAGCTTTCCTCTGTATCTAACCCCGTGCTGTACCTGTCCTGGGAGTGTTTGATGTGGACAGTGTAGAGGGAGCTTTACTCTGTTTCTAACCCCGTGCTGTACCTGTCCTGGGAGTGTTTCATTCGGACGCTGTAGAGGGAGCTTTACTCTGTTTCTATCCCCGTGCTGTACCTGTCCTGGGAGTGTTTGATGGGGACAGTGTAGAGGGAGCTTTACTCTGTATCTAACCCCGTGCTGTCCCTGTCCTGGGAGTGTTTGATGGGGACGGTGTAGAGGGAGCTTTACTCTGTATCTAACCCCGTGCTGTTCCAGTCCTGGGAGTGTTTGATGCTGACGTTGTAGACGGAGCTTTACTCGGTATCTAACCCTGTGCTGTATCTGTCCTGGGAGTGTTTGATGGGGACTATGCAGACGGTGCTCTACTCTGTATCTAACCCCGTGCTGTACCTGTCCTGGGAGTGTTCGATAGGGACAGTGTAGAGGGAGCTTTACTCTGTATCTAACCCTGTGCTGTACCTGTCTTGGGAGTGTTCGATGCCTACAGTGCAAAGGGAGCTTTACTTTGTATCTATCCCCGTGCAGTACCTGTCCTGGGACTGTTTGACAGGGATGGTGTAGAGGGAAATTTACTCTGTATCTAACCCCGTCCTGTACCTGTCCTGGGAGAGATTGGTAGGGACGGTGTAGAGCGAGATTTTCTCTGTATCTAACGCCGTGCTGTACCTGTCCTGGAAGTGTTGGATCGGTACAGTGAAGAGGGAGGTTTACTCTGTATCTAACCCCGTGCTGTACATGTCCTGGGAGTGTTTGATGGGGACGGTGTAGAGGGAGCTTTACGCTGTATCTAACCCCGTGCTTTGCCCTTCCTGGGAGTGTTTGATGGGGACAGGGTAGAGGGAGCTTTACTCTGTATCTAACCCCGTGCTGTCCCTGTCCTGGGAGTGTTTGATGGGGACGGCATAGAGGGAGCTTTACTCTGTATCTAACCCTGTGCTGTACCTGTCCTGGGAGTGTTCGATGCCTACAGTGCAAAGGGAGCTTTACTTTGTATCTATCCCCGTGCAGTACCTGTCCTGGGACTGTTTGATAGGGATGGTGTAGAGGGAAATTTAGTCTGGATCTAACCCCGTCCTGTACCTGTCCTGGGAGAGATTGATAGGGACGGTGTAGAGGGAGATTTTCTCTGTATCTAACACCATGCTGTACCTGTCCTGGGAGTGTTTGATGGGGACGGTGTAGAGGGAGCTTTACTCTGTATCTAACCCCGTGCTGTACCTGTCCTGGGAGTGTTTGATGTGGAGGGTGTAGAGGGAGCTTTACTCGGTATGTAACCCTGTGCTGTATCTGTCCTCGGAGTGTTTGATGGGGACTGTGCAGACGGTGCTTTACTCTGTATCTAACCCCGTGCTGTACCTGTCTTGGGCGAGATTGATGGGGACAGTGTAGAGGGAGCTTTACTCTGTATCTAACCCCTTGCTGTACCTGTCCTGGGAGTGTTTGATGGGGACGGTGTAGAGGGAGCTTTACTCTGTATCTAACCCCGTGCTGTACCTGTCCTTTAAGTGTTGGACGGGGACAGTATAGAGGGAGCCTTACTCTGTATCTAACGCCGTGCTCTGCCTGTACTGGGAATGTTTGATTGGGACAGTGTAGAGGGAGCTTTACTCTGTATCTAACTCCGTGCTGTACCTGTCCTGAGAGTGTTTGATGGGGGACGGTGTAGAGGGAACTTTACTCTGCATCCAACCCCGTGCTATACCTGTCCTGGGAGTGTTTGATGAGGGACGGTGTGGAGGGAGCTTTACTCTGTTTCTAATCCCATGCTGTACCTGTCCACAGAGTGTTTGATGGGGTAGGGTGTAGATGGAGCTTTACTCTGTATCTAAGCCCGTGCTGTACCTGTCCTGGGAGTGATTGATGGGAATTTTCTAGAGGGAGCTTTACTCTGTATCTAACCCCGTGCTGTACCTGTCCTGGGAGTGTTTGATGGGGACAGTGTAGAGGGAGCTTTCCTCTGTATCTAACCCCGTGCTGTACCTGTCCTGGGAGTGTTTGATGTGGACAGTGTAGAGGGAGATTTACTCTGTATCTAACCCCGTGCTGTACCTGTCCTGGGAGTGTTTGATGGGGACAGTGTAGAGGGAGATTTACTCTGTTTCTAACCCCGTGCTGTACCTGTCCTGGGAGTGTTTGATGGGGACAGTGTAGAGGGAGCTTTACTCTGTATCTAACCCCGTGCTGTACCTGTCCTGGGAGTGTTTGATGGGGACAGTGTAGAGGGAGATTTACTCTGTATCTAACACCGTGCTGTACCTGTCCTGGGAGTGTTTGACGGGGACAGTGTAGAGGGAGCTTTACTCTGTATCTAACCTCGTGCTGTGCCTGTCCTGGGAGTGTTTGATGGGGACAGTGTAGAGGAAGCTTTACTCTGTATCTAACCCCGTGCTGTACCTGTCCTGGGAGTGTTTGATGGGGACGGCATAGAGGGAGCTTTACTCTCTATCAACCCCGTGCTGTACCTGTCCTGGAAGTGTTTGATAGGGACGGTTTCGAGGGAGCTTTCCTCTGTATCAAACCCCGTGCTGTACCTGTCCTGGGAGTGTTTGATGTGGACAGTGTAGAGGGAGCTTTACTCTGTTTCTAACCCCGTGCTGTCCCTGTCCTGGGAGTGTTTGATGCTGACGTTGTAGACGGAGCTTTACTCGGTATCTAACCCTGTGCTGTATCTGTCCTGGGAGTGTTTGATGGGGACTATGCAGACGGTGCTCTACTCTGTATCTAACCCCGTGCTGTACCTGTCCTGGGAGTGTTCGATAGGGACAGTGTAGAGGGAGCTTTACTCTGTATCTAACCCTGTGCTGTACCTGTCTTGGGAGTGTTCGATGCCTACAGTGCAAAGGGAGCTTTACTTTGTATCTATCCCCGTGCAGTACCTGTCCTGGGACTGTTTGACAGGGATGGTGTAGAGGGAAATTTACTCTGTATCTAACCCCGTCCTGTACCTGTCCTGGGAGAGATTGGTAGGGACGGTGTAGAGCGAGATTTTCTCTGTATCTAACGCCGTGCTGTACCTGTCCTGGAAGTGTTGGATCGGTACAGTGAAGAGGGAGGTTTACTCTGTATCTAACCCCGTGCTGTACATGTCCTGGGAGTGTTTGATGGGGACGGTGTAGAGGGAGCTTTACTCTGTATCTAACCCCGTGCTTTGCCCTTCCTGGGAGTGTTTGATGGGGACAGGGTAGAGGGAGCTTTACTCTGTATCTAACCCCGTGCTGTCCCTGTCCTGGGAGTGTTTGATGGGGACGGCATAGAGGGAGCTTTACTCTCTATCTAACCCCGTGCTGTCCCTGTCCTGGGAGTGTTTGATAGGGACGGTTTCGAGGGAGCTTTCCTCTGTATCTAACCCCGTGCCTTACCTGTCCTGGGAGTGTTTGATGTGGACAGTGTAGAGGGAGCTTTACTCTGTTTCTAACCCCGTGCTGTACCTGTCCTGGGAGTGTTTCATTCGGACGCTATAGAGGGAGCTTTACTCTGTTTCTATCCCCGTGCTGTACCTGTCCTGGGAGTGTTTGATGGGGACAGTGTAGAGGGAGCTTTACTCTGTATCTAACCCCGTGCTGTACCTGTCCTGGGAATGTTTGATGTGGAGGGTGTAGAGGGAGCTTTACTCTGTATCTAACCCCGTGCTGTCCCTGTCCTGGGAGTGTTTGATGGGGACGGTGTAGAGGGAGCTTTACTCTGTATCTTACCCCGTGCTGTTCCAGTCCTGGGAGTGTTTGATGCGGGCGTTGTAGAGGGAGCTTTACTCGGTATCTAACCCTGTGCTGTATCTGTCCTGGGAGTGTTTGATGGGGACTGTGCAGACGGTGCTTTACTCTGTATCTAACCCCGTGCTGTACCTGTCTTGGGCGAGATTGATGGGGACAGTGTAGAGGGAGCTTTACTCTGTATCTAACCCCTTGCTGTACCTGTCCTGGGAGTGTTTGATGGGGACGGTGTAGAGGGAGCTTTACTCTGTATCTAACCCCGTGCTGTCCCTGTCCTGGGAGTGATTGATGGGAATTTTCTAGAGGGAGCTTTACTCTGTATCTGACCCTGTGCTGTACCTGTCCTGGGAGTGTTTGATGGGGACGGTGTAGAAGGAGATTTACTCTGTATCTAACCCCGTGCTGTACCTGTCCTGGGAGTGATTGATGGGGACAGTGTAGAGGGAGCTTTACTCCGTATCTAACCCCGTGCTGTACCTGTCCTGGGAGTGTTTGATGGGGACGGTGGAGAGGGAACTTTACTCTGTATCTAACCCCGTGCTGTCCCTGTCCTGGGAGTGTTTGTTGGGGACAGTGTAGATGTAGCTTTACTCTGTATCTAACCCTATGCTGTACCTGTCCTGGGAGTGTTTGATGGGGACAGTGTAGATGGAGATTTACTCTGTATCTAAGCCCGTGCTGTACCTGTCCTGGGACTGTTTGATGGGGACAGTGTAGATGGAGCTTTACTCTGTATCTCAGCCCGTGCTGTACCTGTCCTGGGAGTGTTTGATGGGGATTTTCTAGAGGGAGCTTTACTCCGTATCTAACCCCGTGCTGTACCTGTCCTGGGAGTGTTTGATTGGGACGGTGTAGAGGGAGCTTTACTCTGTATCTAACCCCGTGCTGTCCCTGTCCTGGGAGTGATTGATGGGGACAGTGTAGAGGGAGCTTTACTCTGTATCTAACCCCGTGCTGTACCTGTCCTGGGAGTGTTTGATGGGGACAGTGTAGAGGGAGATTTACTCTGTATCTAAGCCCGTGCTGTACCTGTCCTGGGACTGTTTGATGGGGACAGTGTAGATGGAGCTTTACTCTGTATCTAAGCCCGTGCTGTACCTGTCCTGGGAGTGTTTCATGGGGATTTTCTAGAGGGAGCTTCACTCTGTATCTAACCCCGTGCTGTCCCTGTCCTGGGAGTGTTTGATGGGGACGATGTAGAGGGAGCTTTACTCTGTATCTAACCCCGTGCTGTCCCTGTCCTGGGAGTGATTGATGGGGACAGTGTAGAGGGAGCTTTACTCCGAATCTTACCCCGTGCTGTGCCTGTCCTGGGAGTGTTTGATGGGGACCGTGTAGAGGGAGCTTTACTCTGTATCTAACCCCGTGCTGTACCTGTCCTGGGAGTGTTTGATGGGGACGGCATAGAGGGAGCTTTACTCTCTATCTAACCCCGTGCTGTACCTGTCCTGGAAGTGTTTGATAGGGACGGTTTCGAGGGAGCTTTCCTCTGTATCTAACCCCGTGCTGTACCTGTCCTGGGAGTGTTTGATGTGGACAGTGTAGAGGGAGCTTTACTCTGTTTCTAACCCCGTGCTGTACCTGTCCTGGGAGTGTTTCATTCGGACGCTGTAGAGGGAGCTTTACTCTGTTTCTATCCCCGTGCTGTACCTGTCCTGGGAGTGTTTGATGGGGACAGTGTAGAGGGAGCTTTACTCTGTATCTAACCCCGTGCTGTCCCTGTCCTGGGAGTGTTTGATGGGGACGGTGTAGAGGGAGCTTTACTCTGTATCTAACCCCGTGCTGTTCCAGTCCTGGGAGTGTTTGATGCTGACGTTGTAGACGGAGCTTTACTCGGTATCTAACCCTGTGCTGTATCTGTCCTGGGAGTGTTTGATGGGGACTATGCAGACGGTGCTCTACTCTGTATCTAACCCCGTGCTGTACCTGTCCTGGGAGTGTTCGATAGGGACAGTGTAGAGGGAGCTTTACTCTGTATCTAACCCTGTGCTGTACCTGTCTTGGGAGTGTTCGATGCCTACAGTGCAAAGGGAGCTTTACTTTGTATCTATCCCCGTGCAGTACCTGTCCTGGGACTGTTTGACAGGGATGGTGTAGAGGGAAATTTACTCTGTATCTAACCCCGTCCTGTACCTGTCCTGGGAGAGATTGGTAGGGACGGTGTAGAGCGAGATTTTCTCTGTATCTAACGCCGTGCTGTACCTGTCCTGGAAGTGTTGGATCGGTACAGTGAAGAGGGAGGTTTACTCTGTATCTAACCCCGTGCTGTACATGTCCTGGGAGTGTTTGATGGGGACGGTGTAGAGGGAGCTTTACTCTGTATCTAACCCCGTGCTTTGCCCTTCCTGGGAGTGTTTGATGGGGACAGGGTAGAGGGAGCTTTACTCTGTATCTAACCCCGTGCTGTCCCTGTCCTGGGAGTGTTTGATGGGGACGGCATAGAGGGAGCTTTACTCTGTATCTAACCCTGTGCTGTACCTGTCCTGGGAGTGTTCGATGCCTACAGTGCAAAGGGAGCTTTACTTTGTATCTATCCCCGTGCAGTACCTGTCCTGGGACTGTTTGATAGGGATGGTGTAGAGGGAAATTTAGTCTGGATCTAACCCCGTCCTGTACCTGTCCTGGGAGAGATTGATAGGGACGGTGTAGAGGGAGATTTTCTCTGTATCTAACACCATGCTGTACCTGTCCTGGGAGTGTTTGATGGGGACGGTGTAGAGGGAGCTTTACTCTGTATCTAACCCCGTGCTGTACCTGTCCTGGGAGTGTTTGATGTGGAGGGTGTAGAGGGAGCTTTACTCGGTATGTAACCCTGTGCTGTATCTTTCCTCGGAGTGTTTGATGGGGACTGTGCAGACGGTGCTTTACTCTGTATCTAACCCCGTGCTGTACCTGTCTTGGGCGAGATTGATGGGGACAGTGTAGAGGGAGCTTTACTCTGTATCTAACCCCTTGCTGTACCTGTCCTGGGAGTGTTTGATGGGGACGGTGTAGAGGGAGCTTTACTCTGTATCTAACCCCGTGCTGTACCTGTCCTTTAAGTGTTGGACGGGGACAGTATAGAGGGAGCCTTACTCTGTATCTAACGCCGTGCTCTGCCTGTACTGGGAATGTTTGATTGGGACAGTGTAGAGGGAGCTTTACTCTGTATCTAACTCCGTGCTGTACCTGTCCTGAGAGTGTTTGATGGGGGACGGTGTAGAGGGAACTTTACTCTGCATCCAACCCCGTGCTATACCTGTCCTGGGAGTGTTTGATGAGGGACGGTGTGGAGGGAGCTTTACTCTGTTTCTAATCCCATGCTGTACCTGTCCACAGAGTGTTTGATGGGGTAGGGTGTAGATGGAGCTTTACTCTGTATCTAAGCCCGTGCTGTACCTGTCCTGGGAGTGATTGATGGGAATTTTCTAGAGGGAGCTTTACTCTGTATCTGACCCTGTGCTGTACCTGTCCTGGGAGTGTTTGATGGGGACGGTGTAGAGGGAGATTTACTCTGTATCTAACCCCGTGCTGTACCTGTCCTGGGAGTGATTGATGGGGACAGTGTAGAGGGAGCTTTACTCCGTATCTAACCCCGTGCTGTACCTGTCCTGGGAGTGTTTGATGGGGATGGTGTAGAGGGAGCATTACTCTGAATCTAACCCTGTGCTGTACCTGTCCTGGGAGTGTTTGATGGGGACAGTGTAGAGGGAGATTTACTCTGTATCTAACCCTGTGCTGTACCTGTCCTGGGAGTGTTTGATGGGGACAGTGTAGAGGGAGATTTACTCTGTATCTAACCCCGTGCTGTACCTGTCCTGGGGGTGTTTGATGGGGACAGTGTAGAGGGAGATTTACTCTGTATCTAACCCCGTACTGTACCTGTCCTGGGAGTGTTTGATGGGGACAGTGTAGAGGGAGATTTACTCTGTATCTAAGCCCGTGCTGTACCTGTCCTGGGAGTGTTTGATGGGGACAGTTTAGATGGAGCTTTACTCTGTATCTAAGCCCGTGCTGTACCTGTCCTGGGAGTGTTTGATGGGGATTTTCTAGAGGGAGCTTCACTCTGTATCTAACCCCGTGCTGTACCTGTCCTGGGAGTGATTGATGGGGACAGTGTAGAGGGAGCTTTACTCTGTATCTAACCCCGTGCTGTCCCTGTCCTGGGAGTGATTGATGGGGACAGTGTAGAGGGAGCTTTACTCCGAATCTTACCCCGTGCTGTGCCTCTCCTGGGAGTGTTTGATGGGGACGGTGTAGAGGGAGCTTTACTCTGTATCTAACCCCGTGCTGTACCTGTCCTGGGAGTGTTTGATGGGGACGGCATAGAGGGAGCTTTACTCTCTATCAACCCCGTGCTGTACCTGTCCTGGAAGTGTTTGATAGGGACGGTTTCGAGGGAGCTTTCCTCTGTATCTAACCCCGTGCTGTACCTGTCCTGGGAGTGTTTGATGTGGACAGTGTAGAGGGAGCCTTACTCTGTATCTAACGCCGTGCTCTGCCTGTACTGGGAATGTTTGATTGGGACAGTGTAGAGGGAGCTTTACTCTGCATCCAACCCCGTGCTATACCTGTCCTGGGAGTGTTTGATGAGGGACGGTGTGGAGGGAGCTTTACTCTGTTTCTAACCCCATGCTGTACCTGTCCAGAGAGTGTTTGATGGGGTAGGGTGTAGAAGGAGCTTTACTCTGTATCTAAGCCCGTGCTGTACCTGTCCTGGGAGTGATTGATGGGAATTTTCTAGAGGGAGCTTTACTCCGTATCTAACCCCGTGCTGTACCTGTCCTGGGAGTGTTTGATGGGGACGGTGTAGAGGGAGCTTTACTCTGTATCTAACCCCGTGCTGTCCCTGTCCTGGGAGTGATTGATGGGGACAGTGTAGAGGGAGCTTTACTCTGTATCTAACCCCGTGCTGTACCTGTCCTGGGAGTGTTTGATGGGGACAGTGTAGAGGGAGATTTACTCTGTATCTAAGCCCGTGCTGTACCTGTCCTGGGACTGTTTGATGGGGACAGTGTAGATGGAGCTTTACTCTGTATCTAAGCCCGTGCTGTACCTGTCCTGGGAGTGTTTCATGGGGATTTTCTAGAGGGAGCTTCACTCTGTATCTAACCCCGTGCTGTCCCTGTCCTGGGAGTGTTTGATGGGGACGATGTAGAGGGAGCTTTACTCTGTATCTAACCCCGTGCTGTCCCTGTCCTGGGAGTGATTGATGGGGACAGTGTAGAGGGAGCTTTACTCCGAATCTTACCCCGTGCTGTGCCTGTCCTGGGAGTGTTTGATGGGGACCGTGTAGAGGGAGCTTTACTCTGTATCTAACCCCGTGCTGTACCTGTCCTGGGAGTGTTTGATGGGGACGGCATAGAGGGAGCTTTACTCTCTATCTAACCCCGTGCTGTACCTGTCCTGGAAGTGTTTGATAGGGACGGTTTCGAGGGAGCTTTCCTCTGTATCTAACCCCGTGCTGTACCTGTCCTGGGAGTGTTTGATGTGGACAGTGTAGAGGGAGCTTTACTCTGTTTCTAACCCCGTGCTGTACCTGTCCTGGGAGTGTTTCATTCGGACGCTGTAGAGGGAGCTTTACTCTGTTTCTATCCCCGTGCTGTACCTGTCCTGGGAGTGTTTGATGGGGACAGTGTAGAGGGAGCTTTACTCTGTATCTAACCCCGTGCTGTCCCTGTCCTGGGAGTGTTTGATGGGGACGGTGTAGAGGGAGCTTTACTCTGTATCTAACCCCGTGCTGTTCCAGTCCTGGGAGTGTTTGATGCTGACGTTGTAGACGGAGCTTTACTCGGTATCTAACCCTGTGCTGTATCTGTCCTGGGAGTGTTTGATGGGGACTATGCAGACGGTGCTCTACTCTGTATCTAACCCCGTGCTGTACCTGTCCTGGGAGTGTTCGATAGGGACAGTGTAGAGGGAGCTTTACTCTGTATCTAACCCTGTGCTGTACCTGTCTTGGGAGTGTTCGATGCCTACAGTGCAAAGGGAGCTTTACTTTGTATCTATCCCCGTGCAGTACCTGTCCTGGGACTGTTTGACAGGGATGGTGTAGAGGGAAATTTACTCTGTATCTAACCCCGTCCTGTACCTGTCCTGGGAGAGATTGGTAGGGACGGTGTAGAGCGAGATTTTCTCTGTATCTAACGCCGTGCTGTACCTGTCCTGGAAGTGTTGGATCGGTACAGTGAAGAGGGAGGTTTACTCTGTATCTAACCCCGTGCTGTACATGTCCTGGGAGTGTTTGATGGGGACGGTGTAGAGGGAGCTTTACTCTGTATCTAACCCCGTGCTTTGCCCTTCCTGGGAGTGTTTGATGGGGGCAGGGTAGAGGGAGCTTTACTCTGTATCTAACCCCGTGCTGTCCCTGTCCTGGGAGTGTTTGATGGGGACGGCATAGAGGGAGCTTTACTCTGTATCTAACCCTGTGCTGTACCTGTCCTGGGAGTGTTCGATGCCTACAGTGCAAAGGGAGCTTTACTTTGTATCTATCCCCGTGCAGTACCTGTCCTGGGACTGTTTGATAGGGATGGTGTAGAGGGAAATTTAGTCTGGATCTAACCCCGTCCTGTACCTGTCCTGGGAGAGATTGATAGGGACGGTGTAGAGGGAGATTTTCTCTGTATCTAACACCATGCTGTACCTGTCCTGGGAGTGTTTGATGGGGACGGTGTAGAGGGAGCTTTACTCTGTATCTAACCCCGTGCTGTACCTGTCCTGGGAGTGTTTGATGTGGAGGGTGTAGAGGGAGCTTTACTCGGTATGTAACCCTGTGCTGTATCTGTCCTCGGAGTGTTTGATGGGGACTGTGCAGACGGTGCTTTACTCTGTATCTAACCCCGTGCTGTACCTGTCTTGGGCGAGATTGATGGGGACAGTGTAGAGGGAGCTTTACTCTGTATCTAACCCCTTGCTGTACCTGTCCTGGGAGTGTTTGATGGGGACCGTGTAGAGGGAGCTTTACTCTGTATCTAACCCCGTGCTGTACCTGTCCTGGGAGTGTTTGATGGGGACGGCATAGAGGGAGCTTTACTCTCTATCTAACCCCGTGCTGTACCTGTCCTGGAAGTGTTTGATAGGGACGGTTTCAAGGGAGCTTTCCTCTGTATCTAACCCCGTGCTGTACCTGTCCTGGGAGTGTTTGATGTGGACAGTGTAGAGGGAGCTTTACTCTGTTTCTAACCCCGTGCTGTACCTGTCCTGGGAGTGTTTCATTCGGACGCTGTAGAGGGAGCTTTACTCTGTTTCTATCCCCGTGCTGTACCTGTCCTGGGAGTGTTTGATGGGGACAGTGTAGAGGGAGCTTTACTCTGTATCTAACCCCGTGCTGTCCCTGTCCTGGGAGTGTTTGATGGGGACGGTGTAGAGGGAGCTTTACTCTGTATCTAACCCCGTGCTGTTCCAGTCCTGGGAGTGTTTGATGCTGACGTTGTAGACGGAGCTTTACTCGGTATCTAACCCTGTGCTGTATCTGTCCTGGGAGTGTTTGATGGGGACTATGCAGACGGTGCTCTACTCTGTATCTAACCCCGTGCTGTACCTGTCCTGGGAGTGTTCGATAGGGACAGTGTAGAGGGAGCTTTACTCTGTATCTAACCCTGTGCTGTACCTGTCTTGGGAGTGTTCGATGCCTACAGTGCAAAGGGAGCTTTACTTTGTATCTATCCCCGTGCAGTACCTGTCCTGGGACTGTTTGACAGGGATGGTGTAGAGGGAAATTTACTCTGTATCTAACCCCGTCCTGTACCTGTCCTGGGAGAGATTGGTAGGGACGGTGTAGAGCGAGATTTTCTCTGTATCTAACGCCGTGCTGTACCTGTCCTGGAAGTGTTGGATCGGTACAGTGAAGAGGGAGGTTTACTCTGTATCTAACCCCGTGCTGTACATGTCCTGGGAGTGTTTGATGGGGACGGTGTAGAGGGAGCTTTACTCTGTATCTAACCCCGTGCTTTGCCCTTCCTGGGAGTGTTTGATGGGGACAGGGTAGAGGGAGCTTTACTCTGTATCTAACCCCGTGCTGTCCCTGTCCTGGGAGTGTTTGATGGGGACGGCATAGAGGGAGCTTTACTCTGTATCTAACCCTGTGCTGTACCTGTCCTGGGAGTGTTCGATGCCTACAGTGCAAAGGGAGCTTTACTTTGTATCTATCCCCGTGCAGTACCTGTCCTGGGACTGTTTGATAGGGATGGTGTAGAGGGAAATTTAGTCTGGATCTAACCCCGTCCTGTACCTGTCCTGGGAGAGATTGATAGGGACGGTGTAGAGGGAGATTTTCTCTGTATCTAACACCATGCTGTACCTGTCCTGGGAGTGTTTGATGGGGACGGTGTAGAGGGAGCTTTACTCTGTATCTAACCCCGTGCTGTACCTGTCCTGGGAGTGTTTGATGTGGAGGGTGTAGAGGGAGCTTTACTCGGTATGTAACCCTGTGCTGTATCTGTCCTCGGAGTGTTTGATGGGGACTGTGCAGACGGTGCTTTACTCTGTATCTAACCCCGTGCTGTACCTGTCTTGGGCGAGATTGATGGGGACAGTGTAGAGGGAGCTTTACTCTGTATCTAACCCCTTGCTGTACCTGTCCTGGGAGTGTTTGATGGGGACGGTGTAGAGGGAGCTTTACTCTGTATCTAACCCCGTGCTGTACCTGTCCTTTAAGTGTTGGACGGGGACAGTATAGAGGGAGCCTTACTCTGTATCTAACGCCGTGCTCTGCCTGTACTGGGAATGTTTGATTGGGACAGTGTAGAGGGAGCTTTACTCTGTATCTAACTCCGTGCTGTACCTGTCCTGAGAGTGTTTGATGGGGGACGGTGTAGAGGGAACTTTACTCTGCATCCAACCCCGTGCTATACCTGTCCTGGGAGTGTTTGATGAGGGACGGTGTGGAGGGAGCTTTACTCTGTTTCTAATCCCATGCTGTACCTGTCCACAGAGTGTTTGATGGGGTAGGGTGTAGATGGAGCTTTACTCTGTATCTAAGCCCGTGCTGTACCTGTCCTGGGAGTGATTGATGGGAATTTTCTAGAGGGAGCTTTACTCTGTATCTGACCCTGTGCTGTACCTGTCCTGGGAGTGTTTGATGGGGACGGTGTAGAGGGAGATTTACTCTGTATCTAACCCCGTGCTGTACCTGTCCTGGGAGTGATTGATGGGGACAGTGTAGAGGGAGCTTTACTCCGTATCTAACCCCGTGCTGTACCTGTCCTGGGAGTGTTTGATGGGGATGGTGTAGAGGGAGCATTACTCTGAATCTAACCCTGTGCTGTACCTGTCCTGGGAGTGTTTGATGGGGACAGTGTAGAGGGAGATTTACTCTGTATCTAACCCTGTGCTGTACCTGTCCTGGGAGTGTTTGATGGGGACAGTGTAGAGGGAGATTTACTCTGTATCTAACCCCGTGCTGTACCTGTCCTGGGGGTGTTTGATGGGGACAGTGTAGAGGGAGATTTACTCTGTATCTAACCCCGTACTGTACCTGTCCTGGGAGTGTTTGATGGGGACAGTGTAGAGGGAGATTTACTCTGTATCTAAGCCCGTGCTGTACCTGTCCTGGGAGTGTTTGATGGGGACAGTTTAGATGGAGCTTTACTCTGTATCTAAGCCCGTGCTGTACCTGTCCTGGGAGTGTTTGATGGGGATTTTCTAGAGGGAGCTTCACTCTGTATCTAACCCCGTGCTGTACATGTCCTGGGAGTGTTTGATGGGGACAGTGTAGAGGGAGCTTTACTCTGTATCTAACCCCGTGCTGTCCCTGTCCTGGGAGTGATTGATGGGGACAGTGTAGAGGGAGCTTTACTCCGAATCTTACCCCGTGCTGTGCCTGTCCTGGGAGTGTTTGATGGGGACGGTGTAGAGGGAGCTTTACTCTGTATCTAACCCCGTGCTGTACCTGTCCTGGGAGTGTTTGATGGGGACGGCATAGAGGGAGCTTTACTCTCTATCAACCCCGTGCTGTACCTGTCCTGGAAGTGTTTGATAGGGACGGTTTCGAGGGAGCTTTCCTCTGTATCTAACCCCGTGCTGTACCTGTCCTGGGAGTGTTTGATGTGGACAGTGTAGAGGGAGCTTTACTCTGTTTCTAACCCCGTGCTGTACCTGTCCTGGGAGTGTTTGATGGGGACAGTGTAGAGGGAGCTTTACTCTGTATCTAACCTCGTGCTGTGCCTGTCCTGGGAGTGTTTGATGGGGACGGTGTAGAGGGAGCTTTACTCTGTATCTAACCCCGTGCTGTACCTGTCCTGGGAGTGTTTGATGGGGACGGCATAGAGGGAGCTTTACTCTCTATCAACCCCGTGCTGTACCTGTCCTGGAAGTGTTTGATAGGGACGGTTTCGAGGGAGCTTTCCTCTGTATCAAACCCCGTGCTGTACCTGTCCTGGGAGTGTTTGATGTGGACAGTGTAGAGGGAGCTTTACTCTGTTTCTAACCCCGTGCTGTACCTGTCCTGGGAGTGTTTCATTCGGACGCTGTAGAGGGAGCTTTACTCTGTTTCTATCCCCGTGCTGTACCTGTCCTGGGAGTGTTTGATGGGGACAGTGTAGAGGGAGCTTTACTCTGTATCTAACCCCGTGCTGTCCCTGTCCTGGGAGTGTTTGATGCTGACGTTGTAGACGGAGCTTTACTCGGTATCTAACCCTGTGCTGTATCTGTCCTGGGAGTGTTTGATGGGGACTATGCAGACGGTGCTCTACTCTGTATCTAACCCCGTGCTGTACCTGTCCTGGGAGTGTTCGATAGGGACAGTGTAGAGGGAGCTTTACTCTGTATCTAACCCTGTGCTGTACCTGTCTTGGGAGTGTTCGATGCCTACAGTGCAAAGGGAGCTTTACTTTGTATCTATCCCCGTGCAGTACCTGTCCTGGGACTGTTTGACAGGGATGGTGTAGAGGGAAATTTACTCTGTATCTAACCCCGTCCTGTACCTGTCCTGGGAGAGATTGGTAGGGACGGTGTAGAGCGAGATTTTCTCTGTATCTAACGCCGTGCTGTACCTGTCCTGGAAGTGTTGGATCGGTACAGTGAAGAGGGAGGTTTACTCTGTATCTAACCCCGTGCTGTACATGTCCTGGGAGTGTTTGATGGGGACGGTGTAGAGGGAGCTTTACTCTGTATCTAACCCCGTGCTTTGCCCTTCCTGGGAGTGTTTGATGGGGACAGTGTAGAGGGAGCTTTACTCTGTATCTAACCCCGTGCTGTCCCTGTCCTGGGAGTGTTTGATGGGGACGGCATAGAGGGAGCTTTACTCTCTATCTAACCCCGTGCTGTCCCTGTCCTGGGAGTGTTTGATAGGGACGGTTTCGAGGGAGCTTTCCTCTGTATCTAACCCCGTGCCTTACCTGTCCTGGGAGTGTTTGATGTGGACAGTGTAGAGGGAGCTTTACTCTGTTTCTAACCCCGTGCTGTACCTGTCCTGGGAGTGTTTCATTCGGACGCTAGAGAGGGAGCTTTACTCTGTTTCTATCCCCGTGCTGTACCTGTCCTGGGAGTGTTTGATGGGGACAGTGTAGAGGGAGCTTTACTCTGTATCTAACCCCGTGCTGTACCTGTCCTGGGAATGTTTGATGTGGAGGGTGTAGAGGGAGCTTTACTCTGTATCTAACCCCGTGCTGTCCCTGTCCTGGGAGTGTTTGATGGGGACGGTGTAGAGGGAGCTTTACTCTGTATCTTACCCCGTGCTGTTCCAGTCCTGGGAGTGTTTGATGCGGGCGTTGTAGAGGGAGCTTTACTCGGTATCTAACCCTGTGCTGTATCTGTCCTGGGAGTGTTTGATGGGGACTGTGCAGACGGTGCTTTACTCTGTATCTAACCCCGTGCTGTACCTGTCTTGGGCGAGATTGATGGGGACAGTGTAGAGGGAGCTTTACTCTGTATCTAACCCCTTGCTGTACCTGTCCTGGGAGTGTTTGATGGGGACGGTGTAGAGGGAGCTTTACTCTGTATCTAACCCCGTGCTGTCCCTGTCCTGGGAGTGATTGATGGGAATTTTCTAGAGGGAGCTTTACTCTGTATCTGACCCTGTGCTGTACCTGTCCTGGGAGTGTTTGATGGGGACGGTGTAGAAGGAGATTTACTCTGTATCTAACCCCGTGCTGTACCTGTCCTGGGAGTGATTGATGGGGACAGTGTAGAGGGAGCTTTACTCCGTATCTAACCCCGTGCTGTACCTGTCCTGGGAGTGTTTGATGGGGACGGTGGAGAGGGAACTTTACTCTGTATCTAACCCCGTGCTGTCCCTGTCCTGGGAGTGTTTGTTGGGGACAGTGTAGATGTAGCTTTACTCTGTATCTAACCCTATGCTGTACCTGTCCTGGGAGTGTTTGATGGGGACAGTGTAGATGGAGATTTACTCTGTATCTAAGCCCGTGCTGTACCTGTCCTGGGACTGTTTGATGGGGACAGTGTAGATGGAGCTTTACTCTGTATCTCAGCCCGTGCTGTACCTGTCCTGGGAGTGTTTGATGGGGATTTTCTAGAGGGAGCTTCACTCTGTATCTAACCCCGTGCTGTACCTGTCCTGGGAGTGTTTGATGGGGACAGTGTAGAGGGAGCTTTACTCTGTATCTAAGCCCGTGCTGTACCTGTCCTGGGAGTGTTTGATGGGGACAGTGTAGAGGGAGCTTTACTCTGTATCTAACCCCGTGCTGTCCCTGTCCTGGGAGTGTTTGATGGGGACGGTGTAGAGGGAGCTTTACTCTGTATCTAACCCCGTGCTGTCCCTGTCCTGGGAGTGTTTGATGGGGACAGTGTAGAGGGAGATTTACTCTGTATCTAAGCCCGTGCTGTACCTGTCCTGGGAGTGTTTGATGGGGACAGTTTAGATGGAGCTTTACTCTGTATCTAAGCCCGTGCTGTACCTGTCCTGGGAGTGTTTGATGGGGATTTTCTAGAGGGAGCTTCACTCTGTATCTAACCCCGTGCTGTACCTGTCCTGGGAGTGATTGATGGGGACAGTGTAGAGGGAGCTTTACTCTGTATCTAACCCCGTGCTGTCCCTGTCCTGGGAGTGTTTGATGGGGACGGCATAGAGGGAGCTTTACTCTCTATCAACCCCGTGCTGTACCTGTCCTGGAAGTGTTTGATAGGGACTGTTTCGAGGGAGCTTTCCTCTGTATCTAACCCCGTGCTGTACCTGTCCTGGGAGTGTTTGATGTGGACAGTGTAGAGGGAGCTTTACTCTGTTTCTAACCCCGTGCTGTACCTGTCCTGGGAGTGTTTGATGGGGACAGTGTAGAGGGAGCTTTACTCTGTATCTAACCTCGTGCTGTGCCTGTCCTGGGAGTGTTTGATGGGGATGGTGTAGAGGGAGCTTTACTCTGTATCTAACCCCGTGCTGTACCTGTCCTGGGAGTGTTTGATGGGGACGGCATAGAGGGAGCTTTACTCTCTATCAACCCCGTGCTGTACCTGTCCTGGAAGTGTTTGATAGGGACGGTTTCGAGGGAGCTTTCCTCTGTATCTAACCCCGTGCTGTACCTGTCCTGGGAGTGTTTGATGTGGACAGTGTAGAGGGAGCTTTACTCTGTTTCTAACCCCGTGCTGTACCTGTCCTGGGAGTGTTTCATTCGGACGCTGTAGAGGGAGCTTTACTCTGTTTCTATCCCCGTGCTGTACCTGTCCTGGGAGTGTTTGATGGGGACAGTGTAGAGGGAGCTTTACTCTGTATCTAACCCCGTGCTGTCCCTGTCCTGGGAGTGTTTGATGCTGACGTTGTAGACGGAGCTTTACTCGGTATCTAACCCTGTGCTGTATCTGTCCTGGGAGTGTTTGATGGGGACTATGCAGACGGTGCTCTACTCTGTATCTAACCCCGTGCTGTACCTGTCCTGGGAGTGTTCGATAGGGACAGTGTAGAGGGAGCTTTACTCTGTATCTAACCCTGTGCTGTACCTGTCTTGGGAGTGTTCGATGCCTACAGTGCAAAGGGAGCTTTACTTTGTATCTATCCCCGTGCAGTACCTGTCCTGGGACTGTTTGACAGGGATGGTGTAGAGGGAAATTTACTCTGTATCTAACCCCGTCCTGTACCTGTCCTGGGAGAGATTGGTAGGGACGGTGTAGAGCGAGATTTTCTCTGTATCTAACGCCGTGCTGTACCTGTCCTGGAAGTGTTGGATCGGTACAGTGAAGAGGGAGGTTTACTCTGTATCTAACCCCGTGCTGTACATGTCCTGGGAGTGTTTGATGGGGACGGTGTAGAGGGAGCTTTACTCTGTATCTAACCCCGTGCTTTGCCCTTCCTGGGAGTGTTTGATGGGGACAGTGTAGAGGGAGCTTTACTCTGTATCTAACCCCGTGCTGTCCCTGTCCTGGGAGTGTTTGATGGGGACGGCATAGAGGGAGCTTTACTCTCTATCTAACCCCGTGCTGTCCCTGTCCTGGGAGTGTTTGATAGGGACGGTTTCGAGGGAGCTTTCCTCTGTATCTAACCCCGTGCCTTACCTGTCCTGGGAGTGTTTGATGTGGACAGTGTAGAGGGAGCTTTACTCTGTTTCTAACCCCGTGCTGTACCTGTCCTGGGAGTGTTTCATTCGGACGCTATAGAGGGAGCTTTACTCTGTTTCTATCCCCGTGCTGTACCTGTCCTGGGAGTGTTTGATGGGGACAGTGTAGAGGGAGCTTTACTCTGTATCTAACCCCGTGCTGTACCTGTCCTGGGAATGTTTGATGTGGAGGGTGTAGAGGGAGCTTTACTCTGTATCTAACCCCGTGCTGTCCCTGTCCTGGGAGTGTTTGATGGGGACGGTGTAGAGGGAGCTTTACTCTGTATCTTACCCCGTGCTGTTCCAGTCCTGGGAGTGTTTGATGCGGGCATTGTAGAGGGAGCTTTACTCGGTATCTAACCCTGTGCTGTATCTGTCCTGGGAGTGTTTGATGGGGACTGTGCAGACGGTGCTTTACTCTGTATCTAACCCCGTGCTGTACCTGTCTTGGGCGAGATTGATGGGGACAGTGTAGAGGGAGCTTTACTCTGTATCTAACCCCTTGCTGTACCTGTCCTGGGAGTGTTTGATGGGGACGGTGTAGAGGGAGCTTTACTCTGTATCTAACCCCGTGCTGTCCCTGTCCTGGGAGTGATTGATGGGAATTTTCTAGAGGGAGCTTTACTCTGTATCTGACCCTGTGCTGTACCTGTCCTGGGAGTGTTTGATGGGGACGGTGTAGAAGGAGATTTACTCTGTATCTAACCCCGTGCTGTACCTGTCCTGGGAGTGATTGATGGGGACAGTGTAGAGGGAGCTTTACTCCGTATCTAACCCCGTGCTGTACCTGTCCTGGGAGTGTTTGATGGGGACGGTGGAGAGGGAACTTTACTCTGTATCTAACCCCGTGCTGTCCCTGTCCTGGGAGTGTTTGTTGGGGACAGTGTAGATGTAGCTTTACTCTGTATCTAACCCTATGCTGTACCTGTCCTGGGAGTGTTTGATGGGGACAGTGTAGATGGAGATTTACTCTGTATCTAAGCCCGTGCTGTACCTGTCCTGGGACTGTTTGATGGGGACAGTGTAGATGGAGCTTTACTCTGTATCTCAGCCCGTGCTGTACCTGTCCTGGGAGTGTTTGATGGGGATTTTCTAGAGGGAGCTTCACTCTGTATCTAACCCCGTGCTGTACCTGTCCTGGGAGTGTTTGATGGGGACAGTGTAGAGGGAGCTTTACTCTGTATCTAAGCCCGTGCTGTACCTGTCCTGGGAGTGTTTGATGGGGACAGTGTAGAGGGAGCTTTACTCTGTATCTAACCCCGTGCTGTCCCTGTCCTGGGAGTGATTGATGGGGACAGTGTAGAGGGAGCTTTCCTCTGTATCTAACCCCGTGCTGTACCTGTCCTGGGAGTGTTTGATGTGGACAGTGTAGAGGGAGCTTTACTCTGTTTCTAACCCCGTGCTGTACCTGTCCTGGGAGTGTTTGATGGGGACAGTGTAGAGGGAGCTTTACTCTGTATCTAACCCCGTGCTGTCCCTGTCCTGGGAGTGTTTGATGGGGACGGTGTAGAGGGAGCTTTACTCTGTATCTAACCCCGTGCTGTTCCAGTCCTGGGAGTGTTTGATGGGGACAGTGTAGAGGGAGATTTACTCTGTATCTAACCCCGTGCTGTACCAGTCCTGGGAGTGTTTGATGTGGACAGTGTAGAGGGAGCTTTACTCTGTATCTAACTCCATGCTGTACCTGTCCTGGGTGTGTTTGATGGGGACAGCTTAGAGGGAGATTTACTCTGTATCTAACCCCGTGCTGTACCTGTCCTGGGAGTGTTTGATGGGGACAGTGTAGAGGGAGATTTACTCTGTATCTAACCCCTTGCAGTACCTGTCCTGGGACTGTTTGATAGGGATGGTGTAGAGGGAAATTTACTCTGTATCTAACCCCGTGCTGTACCTGTCCTGGGAGAGATTGGTAGGGACGGTGTAGAGCGAGATTTTCTCTGTATCTAACGCCGTGCTGTACCTGTCCTGGAAGTGTTGGATCGGTACAGTGAAGAGGGAGGTTTACTCTGTATCTAACCCCGTGCTGTACATGTCCTGGGAGTGTTTGATGGGGACGGTGTAGAGGGAGCTTTACTCTGTATCTAACCCCGTGCTGTCCCTGGCCTGGGAGTGTTTGATGGGGACAGTGTAGAGGGAGCTTTACTGTGTATCTAACCCCGTGCTGTACCTGTCCTGGAAGTGTTGGATGGGGACAGTATAGAGGGAGCCTTACTCTGTATCTAACGCCGTGCTCTGCCTGTACTGGGAATGTTTGATTGGGACAGTGTAGAGGGAGCTTTACTCTGCATCCAACCCCGTGCTATACCTGTCCTGGGAGTGTTTGATGGGGGACGGTGTGGAGGGAGCTTTACTCTGTTTCTAACCCCATGCTGTACCTGTCCAGAGAGTGTTTGATGGGGTAGGGTGTAGAAGGAGCTTTACTCTGTATCTAAGCCCGTGCTGTATCTGTCCTGGGAGTGTTTGATGGGGACGGTGTAGAGGGAGATTTACTCTGTATCTGACCCTGTGCTGTACCTGTCCTGGGAGTGTTTGATGGGGACGGTGTAGAGGGAGATTTACTCTGTATCTAACCCCGTGCTGTACCTGTCCTGGGAGTGATTGATGGGGACAGTGTAGAGGGAGCTTTACTCCGTATCTAACCCCGTGCTGTACCTGTCCTGGGAGTGTTTGATGGGGACGGTGGAGAGGGAACTTTACTCTGTATCTAACCCCGTGCTGTACCTGTCCTGGGAGTGTTTGATGGGGACAGTTTAGATGTAGCTTTACTCTGTATCTAACCCTATGCTGTACCTGTCCTGGGACTGTTTGATGGGGACAGTGTAGAGGGAGATTTACTCTGTATCTAAGCCCGTGCTGTACCTGTCCTGGGACTGTTTGATGGGGACAGTGTCGATGGAGCTTTACTCTGTATCTAAGCCCGTGCTGTCCCTGTCCTGGGAGTGATTGATGGGGACAGTGTACAGGGAGCTTTACTCCGAATCTTACCCCGTGCTGTGCCTGTCCTGGGAGTGTTTGATGTGGACGGTGTAGAGGGAGCTTTACTCTGTATCTAACCCCGTGCTGTACCTGTCCTGGGAGTGTTTGATGGGGACGGCATAGAGGGAGCTTTTCTCTCTATCTAACCCCGTGCTGTACCTGTCCTGGGAGTGTTTGATAGGGACGGTTTCGAGGGAGCTTTCCTCTGTATCTAACCCCGTGCTGTACCTGTCCTGGGAGTGTTTGATGTGGACAGTGTAGAGGGAGCTTTACTCTGTTTCTAACCCCGTGCTGTCCCTGTCCTGGGAGTGTTTGATGGGGACGGTGTAGAGGGAGCTTTACTCTGTATCTAACCCCGTGCTGTTCCAGTCCTGGGAGTGTTTGATGCTGACGTTGTAGACGGAGCTTTACTCGGTATCTAACCCTGTGCTGTATCTGTCCTGGGAGTGTTTGATGGGGACTATGCAGACGGTGCTCTACTCTGTATCTAACCCCGTGCTGTACCTGTCCTGGGAGTGTTCGATAGGGACAGTGTAGAGGGAGCTTTACTCTGTATCTAACCCTGTGCTGTACCTGTCTTGGGAGTTTTCGATGCCTACAGTGCAAAGGGAGCTTTACTTTGTATCTATCCCCGTGCAGTACCTGTCCTGGGACTGTTTGACAGGGATGGTGTAGAGGGAAATTTACTCTGTATCTAACCCCGTCCTGTACCTGTCCTGGGAGAGATTGGTAGGGACGGTGTAGAGCGAGATTTTCTCTGTATCTAAAGCCGTGCTGTACCTGTCCTGGAATTGTTGGATCGGTACAGTGAAGAGGGAGCTTTACTCTGTATCTTACCCCGTGCTGTACATGTCCTGGGAGTGTTTGATTGCGACGGTGTAGAGGGAGCTTTACTCTGTATCTAACCCCGTGCTTTGCCTGTCCTGGGAGTGTTTGATGGGGACGGTGTAGAGGGAGCTTTACTCTGTATCTAACCCCGTGCTGTACCTGTCCTGCGAGTGTTTGATGGGGACAGTGTAGAGGGAGCTTTACTCTGTATCTAACCCCGTGCTGTACCTGTCCTGGGAGTGTTTGATGGGGACGGCCTAGAGGGAGCGTTACTCTCTATCTAACCCCGTGCTGTACCTGTCCTGGAAGTGTTTGATAGGGACGGTTTCGAGGGAGCTTTCCTCTGTATCTAACCCCGTGCTGTACCTGTCCTGGGAGTGTTTGATGTGGACAGTGTAGAGGGAGCTTTACTCTGTTTCTAACCCCGTGCTGTACCTGTCCTGGGAGTGTTTCATTCGGACGCTTTAGATGGAGCTTTACTCTGTTTCTATCCCCGTGCTGTTCCAGTCCTGGGAGTGTTTGATGCGGGCGTTGTAGAGGGAGCTTTACTCGGTATCTAACCCTGTGCTGTATCTGTCCTGGGAGTGTTTGATGGGGACTGTGCAGACGGTGCTTTACTCTGTATCTAACCCCGTGCTGTACCTGTCTTGGGCGAGATTGATGGGGACAGTGTAGAGGGAGCTTTACTCTGTATCTAACCCCGTGCTGTACCTGTCCTGGGAGTGTTTGATGGGGACAGTGTAGAGGGAGATTTACTCTGTATCTAACCCCTTGCTGTACCTGTCCTGGGAGTGTTTGATGGGGACGGTGTAGAGGGAGCTTTACTCTGTATCTAACCCCGTGCTGTCCCTGTCCTGGGAGTGTTTGATGGGGACAGTGTAGAGGGAGCTTTACTCTGTATCTAACCCCGTGCTTTTCCTGTCCTGGAAGTGTTGGATGGGGACAGTATAGAGGGAGCCTTACTCTGTATCTAACGCCGTGCTCTGCCTGTACTGGGAATGTTTGATTGGGACAGTGTAGAGGGAGCTTTCCTCTGTATCTAACTCCGTGCTGTACCTGTCCTGAGTGTGTTTGATGGGGGACGGTGTAGAGGGAACTTTACTCTGCATCCAACCCCGTGCTATACCTGTCCTGGGAGTGTTTGATGGGGGACGGTGTGGAGGGACCTTTACTCTGTTTCTAACCCCATGCTGTACCTGTCCAGAGAGTGTTTGATGGGGGAGGGTGGAGAAGGAGCTTTACTCTGTATCTAAGCCCGTGCTGTACCTGTCCTCAGAGTGATTGATGGGAATTTTCTAGAGGGAGCTTTACTCTGTATCTGACCCTGTGCTGTACCTGTCCTGGGAGTGTTTCATTCGGACGCTGTAGATGCAGCTTTACTCTGTTTCTATCCCCGTGCTGTTCCAGTCCTGGGAGTGTTTGATGCGGGCGTTGTAGAGGGAGTTTTACTCTGTATCTAACCCCGTGCTGTCCCTGTCCTGGGAGTGTTTGATGGGGACGGTGGAGAGGGAACTTTACTCTGTATCTAACACCGTGCTGTACCTGTCCTGGGAGTGATTGATGGGGACAGTGTAGAGGGAGTTTTACTCTGTATCTAACCCCGTGCTGTACCTGTCCTGGGAGTGTTTGATGGGGACGGTGGAGAGGGAACTTTACTCTGTATCTAACCCCGTGCTGTCCCTGTCCTGGGAGTGTTTGTTGGGGACAGTGTAGATGTAGCTTTACTCTGTATCTAACCCTATGCTGTACCTGTCCTGGGAGTGTTTGATGGGGACAGTGTAGAGGGAGATTTACTCTGTATCTAAGCCCGTGCTGTACCTGTCCTGGGACTGTTTGATGGGGACAGTGTAGATGGAGCTTTACTCTGTATCTAAGCCCGTGCTGTACCTGTCCTGGGAGTGTTTGATGTGGATTTTCTAGAGGGAGCTTCACTCTGTATCTAACCCCGTGCTGTACCTGTCCTGGGAGTGTTTGATGGGGACCGTGTAGAGGGAGCTTTACTCTGTATCTAACCCCGTGCTGTCCCTGTCCTGGGAGTGATTGATGGGGACAGTGTAGAGGGAGCTTTCCTCTGTATCTAACCCCGTGCTGTACCTGTCCTGGGAGTGTTTGATGTGGACAGTGTAGAGGGAGCTTTACTCTGTTTCTAACCCCGTGCTGTCCCTGTCCTGGGAGTGTTTGATGGGGACGGTGTAGAGGGAGCTTTACTCTGTATCTAACCCCGTGCTGTTCCAGTCCTGGGAGTGTTTGATGGGGACAGTGTAGAGGGAGATTTACTCTGTATCCAACCCCTTGCAGTACCTGTCCTGGGACTGTTTGATAGGGATGGTGTAGAGGGAAATTTACTCTGTATCTAACCCCGTCCTGTACCTGTCCTGGGAGAGATTGGTAGGGACGGTGTAGAGGGAGCTTTACTCTGTATCTAACCCCGTGCTGTACCTGTCCTGGAAGTGTTGGATCGGTACAGTGAAGAGGGAGGTTTACTCTGTATCTAACCCCGTGCTGTACATGTCCTGGGAGTGTTTGATGGGGACGGTGTAGAGGGTGCTTTACTCTGTATCTAACCCCGTGCTTTGCCCTTCCTGGGAGTGTTTGATGGGGACAGGGTAGAGGGAGCTTTACTCTGTATCTAACCCCGTGCTGTCCCTGTCCTGGGAGTGTTTGATGGGGACGGCATAGAGGGAGCTTTACTCTCTATCTAACCCCGTGCTGTACCTGTCCTGGAAGTGTTTGATAGGGACGGTTTCGAGGGAGCTTTCCTCTGTATCTAACCCCGTGCCTTACCTGTCCTGGGAGTGTTTGATGTGGACAGTGTAGAGGGAGCTTTACTCTGTTTCTATCCCCGTGCTGTACCTGTCCTGGGAGTGTTTGATGGGGACAGTGTAGAGGGAGCTTTACTCTGTATCTAACCCCGTGCTGTACCTGTCCTGGGAATGTTTGATGTGGAGGGTGTAGAGGGAGCTTTACTCTGTATCTAACCCCGTGCTGTCCCTGTCCTGGGAGTGTTTGATGGGGACGGTGTAGAGGGAGCTTTACTCTGTATCTTACCCCGTGCTGTTCCAGTCCTGGGAGTGTTTGATGCGGACGTTGTAGAGGGAGCTTTACTCGGTGTGTAACCCTGTGCTGTATCTGTCCTGGGAGTGTTTGATGGGGACTGTGCAGACGGTGCTCTACTCTGTATCTAACCCCGTGCTGTACCTGTCTTGGGCGAGATTGATGGGGACAGTGTAGAGGGAGATTTACTCTGTATCTAACCCCGTGCTGTACCTGTCCTGGGAGTGTTTGATGTGGACAGTGTAGAGGGAGCTTTACTCTGTATCTAACCCCGTGCTGTACCTGTCCTGGGAGTGTTCGATAGGGTCAGTGTAGAGGGAGCTTTACTCTGTATCTAACCCTGTGCTGTACCTGTCCTGGGAGTGTTCGATGCCTACAGTGCAAAGGGAGCTTTACTTTGTATCTATCCCCGTGCAGTACCTGTCCTGGGAGTGTTTGATAGGGATGGTGTAGAGGGAAATTTACTCTGTATCTAACCCCGTCCTGTACCTGTCCTGGGAGAGATTGATAGGGACGGTGTAGAGGGAGATTTTCTCTATCTAACGCCGTGCTGTACCTGTCCTGGAAGTGTTGGATCGGTACAGTGAAGAGGGAGCTTTACTCTGTATCTAACCCCGTGCTGTACCTGTCCTGGGAGTGTTTGATGGGGACGGTGTAGAGGGAGCTTTACTCTGTATCTAACCCCGTGCTGTACCTGTCCTGGGAGTGTTTGATGTGGAGGGTGTAGAGGGAGCTTTACTCTGTATCTAACCCCGTGCTGTCCCTGTCCTGGGAGTGTTTGATGGGGACAGTGTAGAGGGAGATTTACTCTGTATCTAACCCCGTGCTGTACCTGTCCTGGGAGTGTTTGATGGGGACGGTGTAGAGGGAGCTTTACTCTGTATCTAACCCCGTGCTGTTCCAGTCCTGGGAGTGTTTGATGCGGACGTTGTAGAGGGAGCTTTACTCGGTATCTAACCCTGTGCTGTATCTGTCCTGGGAGTGTTTGATGGGGACTGTGCAGACGGTGCTTTACTCTGTATCTAACCCCGTGCTGTACCTGTCTTGGGCGAGATTGATGGGGACAGTGTAGAGGGAGCTTTACTCTGTATCTAACCCCTTGCTGTACCTGTCCTGGGAGTGTTTGATGGGGACGGTGTAGAGGGAGCTTTACTCTGTATCTAACCCCGTGCTGTCCCTGGCCTGGGAGTGTTTGATGGGGACAGTGTAGAGGGAGCTTTACTCTGTATCTAACCCCGTGCTGTACCTGTCCTAGAAGTGTTGGATGGGGACAGTATAGAGGGAGCCTTACTCTGTATCTAACGCCGTGCTCTGCCTGTACTGGGAATGTTTGATTGGGACAGTGTAGAGGGAGCTTTACTCTGCATCCAACCCCGTGCTATACCTGTCCTGGGAGTGTTTGATGGGGGACGGTGTGGAGGGAGCTTTACTCTGTTTCTAACCCCATGCTGTACCTGTCCAGAGAGTGTTTGATGGGGTAGGGTGTAGAAGGAGCTTTACTCTGTATCTAAGCCCGTGCTGTACCTGTCCTGGGAGTGATTGATGGGAATTTTCTAGAGGGAGCTTTACTCTGTATCTGACCCTGTGCTGTACCTGTCCTGGGAGTGTTTGATGGGGACGGTGTAGAGGGAGATTTACTCTGTATCTAACCCCGTGCTGTACCTGTCCTGGGAGTGATTGATGGGGACAGTGTAGAGGGAGCTTTACTCCGTATCTAACCCCATGCTGTACCTGTCCTGGGAGTGTTTGATGGGGACGGTGGAGAGGGAACTTTACTCTGTATCTAACCCCGTGCTGTACCTGTCCTGGGAGTGTTTGATGGGGACAGTGTAGATGTAGCTTTACTCTGTATCTAACCCTATGCTGTACCTGTCCTGGGACTGTTTGATGGGGACAGTGTAGAGGGAGATTTATTCTGTATCTAAGCCCGTGCTGTACCTGTCCTGGGACTGTTTGATGGGGACAGTGTAGATGGAGCTTTACTCTGTATCTAAGCCCGTGCTGTACCTGTCCTGGGAGTGTTTGATGTGGACGGTGTAGAGGGAGCTTTACTCTGTATCTAACCCCGTGCTGTACCTGTCCTGGGAGTGTTTGATGGGGACGGTTTCGAGGGAGCTTTCCTCTGTATCTTACCCCGTGCTGTACCTGTCCTGGAAGTGTTTGATGTGGACAGTGTAGAGGGAGCTTTACTCTGTTTCTAACCCCGTGCTGTACCTGTCCTGGGAGTGTTTTATTCGGACGCTGTAGAGGGAGCTTTACTCTGTTTCTATCCCCGTTCTGTACATGTCCTGGGAGTGTTTGATGGGGACAGTGTAGAGGGAGCTTTACTCTGTATCTAACCCCGTGCTGTCCCTGTCCTGGGAGTGTTTGATGGTGACGGTGTAGAGGGAGCTTTACTCTGTATCTAACCCCGTGCTGTATCTGTCCTGGGAGTGTTTGATGGGGACTGTGCAGACGGTGCTCTACTCTGTATCTGACCCCGTGCTGTACCTGTCTTGGGCGTGATTGATAGGGACAGTGTAGAGGGAGATTTACTCTGTATCTAACCCCGTGCTGTACCAGTTCTGGGAGTGTTTGATGTGGACAGTGTAGAGGGAGCTTTACTCTGTATCTAACTCCATGCTGTACCTGTCCTGGGTGTGTTTGATGGGGACAGCGTAGAGGGAGATTTACTCTGTATCTAACCCTGTGCTGTCTCTGTCCTGGGAGTGTTTGATGGGGACAGTGTAGAGGGAGATTTACTCTGTATCTAACCCCGTGCTGTACCTGTCCTGGGAGTGTTTGATGGGGACGGTGTAGAGGGTGCTTTACTCTGTATCTAACCCCGTGCTGTACCTGTCCTGGGAGTGTTCGATAGGGACAGTGTAGAGGGAGCTTTACTCTGTATCTAACCCTGTGCTGTACCTGTCTTGGGAGTGTTCGATGCCTACAGTGCAAAGGGAGCTTTACTTTGTATCTATCCCCGTGCAGTACCTGTCCTGGGACTGTTTGATAGGGATGGTGTAGAGGGAAATTTACTCTGTATCTAACCCCGTCCTGTACCTGTCCTGGGAGAGATTGGTAGGGACGGTGTAGAGCGAGATTTTCTCTGTATCTAACGCCGTGCTGTACCTGTCCTGGAATTGTTGGATCGGTACAGTGAAGAGGGAGCTTTACTCTGTATCTTACCCCGTGCTGTACATGTCCTGGGAGTGTTTGATGGGGACGGTGTAGAGGGAGCTTTACTCTGTATCTAACCCCGTGCTTTGCCTGTCCTGGGAGTGTTTGATGGGGACGGTGTAGAGGGAGCTTTACTCTGTATCTAACCCCGTGCTGTACCTGTCCTGCGAGTGTTTGATGGGGACAGTGTAGAGGGAGCTTTACTCTGTATCTAACCCCGTGCTGTACCTGTCCTGGGAGTGTTTGATGGGGACGGCATAGAGGGAGCGTTACTCTCTATCTAACCCCGTGCTGTACCTGTCCTGGAAGTGTTTGATAGGGACGGTTTCGAGGGAGCTTTCCTCTGTATCTAACCCCGTGCTGTACCTGTCCTGGGAGTGTTTCATTCGGACGCTGTAGATGGAGCTTTACTCTGTTTCTATCCCCGTGCTGTTCCAGTCCTGGGAGTGTTTGATGCGGGCGTTGTAGAGGGAGCTTTACTCGGTATCTAATCCTCTGCTGTATCTGTCCTGGGAGTGTTTGATGGGGACTGTGCAGACGGTGCTTTACTCTGTATCTAACCCCGTGCTGTACCTGTCTTGGGCGATTTTGATGGGGACAGTGTAGAGGGAGCTTTACTCTGTATCTAGCCCCTTGCTGTACCTGTCCTGGGAGTGTTTGATGGGGACGGTGTAGAGGGAGCTTTACTCTGTATCTAACCCCGTGCTGTCCCTGTCCTGGGAGTGTTTGATGGGGACAGTGTAGGGGGAGCTTTACTCTGTATCTAACCCCGTGCTGTTCCTGTCCTGGAAGTGTTGGATGGGGACAGTATAGAGGGAGCCTTACTCTGTATCTAACCCCGTGCTATACCTGTCCTGGGAGTGTTTGATGGGGGACGGTGTGGAGGGAGCTTTACTCTGTTTCTAACCCCATGCTGTACCTGTCCAGAGAGTGTTTGATGGGGTAGGGTGTAGAAGGAGCTTTACTCTGTATCTAAGCCCGTGCTGTACCTGTCCTGGGAGTGATTGATGGGAATTTTCTAGAGGGAGCTTTACTCTGTATCTAACCCCGTGCTGTACCTGTCCTGGGAGTGTTTGATGGGGACGGTGTAGAAGGAGATTTACTCTGTATCTAACCCCGAGCTGTACCTGTCCTGGGAGTGATTGATGGGGACAGTTTAGAGGGAGATTTACTCTGTATCTAACCCCGTGCTGTACCTGTCCTGGGAGTGTTTGATGGGGACGGTGGAGAGGGAACTTTACTCTGTATCTAACCCCGTGCTGTCCCTGTCCTGGGAGTGTTTGTTGGGGACAGTGTAGATGTAGCTTTACTCTGTATCTAACCCTATGCTGTACCTGTCCTGGGAGTGTTTGATGGGGACAGTGTAGAGGGAGATTTACTCTGTATCTAAGCCCGTGCTGTACCTGTCCTGGGACTGTTTGATGGGGACAGTGTAGATGGAGCTTTACTCTGTATCTAAGCCCGTGCTGTACCTGTCCTGGGAGTGTTTGATGGGGATTTTCTAGAGGGAGCTTCACTCTGTATCTAACCCCGTGCTGTCCCTGTCCTGGGAGTGATTGATGGGGACAGTGTAGAGGGAGCTTTCCTCTGTATCTAACCTCGTGCTGTACCTGTCCTGGGAGTGTTTGATGGGGACAGTGTAGAGGGAGATTTACTCTGTATCTAACCCCGTGCTGTACCTGTCCTGGGAGTGTTTCATTCGGACGCTGTAGATGGAGCTTTACTCTGTTTCTATCCCCGTGCTGCACCTGTCCTGGGAGTGTTTGATGGGGACTGTGCAGACGGTGCTCTACTCTGTATCTAACCCCGTGCTGTACCTGTCTTGGGCGAGATTGATGGGGACAGTGTAGAGGGAGATTTACTCTGTATCTAACCCCGTGCTGTACCAGTCCTGGGAGTGTTTGATGTGGACAGTGTAGAGGGAGCTTTAGTCTGTATCTAACTCCGTGCTCTACCTGTCCTGGGTGTGTTTGATGGGGACAGCGTAGAGGGAGATTTACTCTGTATCTAACCCCGTGCTGTCTCTGTCCTGGGAGTGTTTGATGGGGACAGTGTAGAGGGAGATTTACTCTGTATCTAACCCCGTGCTGTACCTGTCCTGGGAGTGTTTGATGGGGACGGTGTAGAGGGAGCTTTACTCTGTATCTAACCCCGTGCTGTACCTGTCCGGGGAGTGTTCGATAGGGACAGTGTAGAGGGAGCTTTACTCTGTATCTAACCCTGTGCTGTACCTGTCCTGGGAGTGTTCGATGCCTACAGTGCAAAGGGAGCTTTACTCTGTATCTAACCCCGTGCTGTACCTGTCCTGGGAGTGTTTGATGGGGATGGTGTAGAGGCGAGCTTTACTCTGTATCTAACTCAGTGCTGTACCTGTCCTGGGAGTGTTTGATGTGGAGGGTGTAGAGGGAGCTTTACTCTGTATCTAACCCCGTGCTGTCCCTGTCCTGGGAGTGTTTGATGGGGACGGTGTAGAGGGAGCTTTACTCTGTATCTAACCCCGTGCTGTTCCAGTCCTGGGAGTGTTTGATGCGGACGTTGTAGGGGGAGCTTTACTCGGTATCTAACCCTGTGCTGTATCTGTCCTGGGAGTGTTTGATGGGGACTGTGCAGACGGTGCTTTACTCTGTATCTAACCCTGTGCTGTACCTGTCTTGGGCGAGATTGATGGGGACAGTGTAGAGGGAGATTTACTCTGTATCTAACCCCGTGCTGTACCTGTTCTGGGAGTGTTTGATGGGGATAGTGTAGAGGGAGCTTTACTCTGTATCTAACTCCGTGCTGTACCTGTCCTGGGTGTGTTTGATGGGGACAGCGTAGAGGGAGATTTACTCTGTATCTAACCCCTTGCTGTACCTGTCCTGGGAGTGTTTGATGGGGACGGTGTAGAGGGAGCTTTACTCTGTATCTAACCCCGTGCTGTCCCTGTCCTGGGAGTGATTGATGGGAATTTTCTAGAGGGAGCTTTACTCTGTATCTGACCCTGTGCTGTACCTGTCCTGGGAGTGTTTGATGGGGACGGTGTAGAAGGAGATTTACTCTGTATCTAACCCCGTGCTGTACCTGTCCTGGGAGTGATTGATGGGGACAGTGTAGAGGGAGCTTTACTCCGTATCTAACCCCGTGCTGTACCTGTCCTGGGAGTGTTTGATGGGGACGGTGGAGAGGGAACTTTACTCTGTATCTAACCCCGTGCTGTCCCTGTCCTGGGAGTGTTTGTTGGGGACAGTGTAGATGTAGCTTTACTCTGTATCTAACCCTATGCTGTACCTGTCCTGGGAGTGTTTGATGGGGACAGTGTAGATGGAGATTTACTCTGTATCTAAGCCCGTGCTGTACCTGTCCTGGGACTGTTTGATGGGGACAGTGTAGATGGAGCTTTACTCTGTATCTCAGCCCGTGCTGTACCTGTCCTGGGAGTGTTTGATGGGGATTTTCTAGAGGGAGCTTCACTCTGTATCTAACCCCGTGCTGTACCTGTCCTGGGAGTGTTTGATGGGGACAGTGTAGAGGGAGCTTTACTCTGTATCTAAGCCCGTGCTGTACCTGTCCTGGGAGTGTTTGATGGGGACAGTGTAGAGGGAGCTTTACTCTGTATCTAACCCCGTGCTGTCCCTGTCCTGGGAGTGATTGATGGGGACAGTGTAGAGGGAGCTTTCCTCTGTATCTAACCCCGTGCTGTACCTGTCCTGGGAGTGTTTGATGTGGACAGTGTAGAGGGAGCTTTACTCTGTTTCTAACCCCGTGCTGTACCTGTCCTGGGAGTGTTTGATGGGGACAGTGTAGAGGGAGCTTTACTCTGTATCTAACCCCGTGCTGTCCCTGTCCTGGGAGTGTTTGATGGGGACGGTGTAGAGGGAGCTTTACTCTGTATCTAACCCCGTGCTGTTCCAGTCCTGGGAGTGTTTGATGGGGACAGTGTAGAGGGAGATTTACTCTGTATCTAACCCCGTGCTGTACCAGTCCTGGGAGTGTTTGATGTGGACAGTGTAGAGGGAGCTTTACTCTGTATCTAACTCCATGCTGTACCTGTCCTGGGTGTGTTTGATGGGGACAGCTTAGAGGGAGATTTACTCTGTATCTAACCCCGTGCTGTACCTGTCCTGGGAGTGTTTGATGGGGACAGTGTAGAGGGAGATTTACTCTGTATCTAACCCCTTGCAGTACCTGTCCTGGGACTGTTTGATAGGGATGGTGTAGAGGGAAATTTACTCTGTATCTAACCCCGTGCTGTACCTGTCCTGGGAGAGATTGGTAGGGACGGTGTAGAGCGAGATTTTCTCTGTATCTAACGCCGTGCTGTACCTGTCCTGGAAGTGTTGGATCGGTACAGTGAAGAGGGAGGTTTACTCTGTATCTAACCCCGTGCTGTACATGTCCTGGGAGTGTTTGATGGGGACGGTGTAGAGGGAGCTTTACTCTGTATCTAACCCCGTGCTGTCCCTGGCCTGGGAGTGTTTGATGGGGACAGTGTAGAGGGAGCTTTACTGTGTATCTAACCCCGTGCTGTACCTGTCCTGGAAGTGTTGGATGGGGACAGTATAGAGGGAGCCTTACTCTGTATCTAACGCCGTGCTCTGCCTGTACTGGGAATGTTTGATTGGGACAGTGTAGAGGGAGCTTTACTCTGCATCCAACCCCGTGCTATACCTGTCCTGGGAGTGTTTGATGGGGGACGGTGTGGAGGGAGCTTTACTCTGTTTCTAACCCCATGCTGTACCTGTCCAGAGAGTGTTTGATGGGGTAGGGTGTAGAAGGAGCTTTACTCTGTATCTAAGCCCGTGCTGTATCTGTCCTGGGAGTGTTTGATGGGGACGGTGTAGAGGGAGATTTACTCTGTATCTGACCCTGTGCTGTACCTGTCCTGGGAGTGTTTGATGGGGACGGTGTAGAGGGAGATTTACTCTGTATCTAACCCCGTGCTGTACCTGTCCTGGGAGTGATTGATGGGGACAGTGTAGAGGGAGCTTTACTCCGTATCTAACCCCGTGCTGTACCTGTCCTGGGAGTGTTTGATGGGGACGGTGGAGAGGGAACTTTACTCTGTATCTAACCCCGTGCTGTACCTGTCCTGGGAGTGTTTGATGGGGACAGTGTAGATGTAGCTTTACTCTGTATCTAACCCTATGCTGTACCTGTCCTGGGACTGTTTGATGGGGACAGTGTAGAGGGAGATTTACTCTGTATCTAAGCCCGTGCTGTACCTGTCCTGGGACTGTTTGATGGGGACAGTGTCGATGGAGCTTTACTCTGTATCTAAGCCCGTGCTGTCCCTGTCCTGGGAGTGATTGATGGGGACAGTGTAGAGGGAGCTTTACTCCGAATCTTACCCCGTGCTGTGCCTGTCCTGGGAGTGTTTGATGTGGACGGTGTAGAGGGAGCTTTACTCTGTATCTAACCCCGTGCTGTACCTGTCCTGGGAGTGTTTGATGGGGACGGCATAGAGGGAGCTTTACTCTCTATCTAACCCCGTGCTGTACCTGTCCTGGGAGTGTTTGATAGGGACGGTTTCGAGGGAGCTTTCCTCTGTATCTAACCCCGTGCTGTACCTGTCCTGGGAGTGTTTGATGTGGACAGTGTAGAGGGAGCTTTACTCTGTTTCTAACCCCGTGCTGTCCCTGTCCTGGGAGTGTTTGATGGGGACGGTGTAGAGGGAGCTTTACTCTGTATCTAACCCCGTGCTGTTCCAGTCCTGGGAGTGTTTGATGCTGACGTTGTAGACGGAGCTTTACTCGGTATCTAACCCTGTGCTGTATCTGTCCTGGGAGTGTTTGATGGGGACTATGCAGACGGTGCTCTACTCTGTATCTAACCCCGTGCTGTACCTGTCCTGGGAGTGTTCGATAGGGACAGTGTAGAGGGAGCTTTACTCTGTATCTAACCCTGTGCTGTACCTGTCTTGGGAGTTTTCGATGCCTACAGTGCAAAGGGAGCTTTACTTTGTATCTATCCCCGTGCAGTACCTGTCCTGGGACTGTTTGACAGGGATGGTGTAGAGGGAAATTTACTCTGTATCTAACCCCGTCCTGTACCTGTCCTGGGAGAGATTGGTAGGGACGGTGTAGAGCGAGATTTTCTCTGTATCTAAAGCCGTGCTGTACCTGTCCTGGAATTGTTGGATCGGTACAGTGAAGAGGGAGCTTTACTCTGTATCTTACCCCGTGCTGTACATGTCCTGGGAGTGTTTGATTGCGACGGTGTAGAGGGAGCTTTACTCTGTATCTAACCCCGTGCTTTGCCTGTCCTGGGAGTGTTTGATGGGGACGGTGTAGAGGGAGCTTTACTCTGTATCTAACCCCGTGCTGTACCTGTCCTGCGAGTGTTTGATGGGGACAGTGTAGAGGGAGCTTTACTCTGTATCTAACCCCGTGCTGTACCTGTCCTGGGAGTGTTTGATGGGGACGGCATAGAGGGAGCGTTACTCTCTATCTAACCCCGTGCTGTACCTGTCCTGGAAGTGTTTGATAGGGACGGTTTCGAGGGAGCTTTCCTCTGTATCTAACCCCGTGCTGTACCTGTCCTGGGAGTGTTTGATGTGGACAGTGTAGAGGGAGCTTTACTCTGTTTCTAACCCCGTGCTGTACCTGTCCTGGGAGTGTTTCATTCGGACGCTGTAGATGGAGCTTTACTCTGTTTCTATCCCCGTGCTGTTCCAGTCCTGGGAGTGTTTGATGCGGGCGTTGTAGAGGGAGCTTTACTCGGTATCTAACCCTGTGCTGTATCTGTCCTGGGAGTGTTTGATGGGGACTGTGCAGACGGTGCTTTACTCTGTATCTAACCCCGTGCTGTACCTGTCTTGGGCGAGATTGATGGGGACAGTGTAGAGGGAGCTTTACTCTGTATCTAACCCCTTGCTGTACCTGTCCTGGGAGTGTTTGATGGGGACGGTGTAGAGGGAGCTTTACTCTGTATCTAACCCCGTGCTGTCCCTGTCCTGGGAGTGTTTGATGGGGACAGTGTAGAGGGAGCTTTACTCTGTATCTAACCCCGTGCTTTTCCTGTCCTGGAAGTGTTGGATGGGGACAGTATAGAGGGAGCCTTACTCTGTATCTAACGCCGTGCTCTGCCTGTACTGGGAATGTTTGATTGGGACAGTGTAGAGGGAGCTTTCCTCTGTATCTAACTCCGTGCTGTACCTGTCCTGAGTGTGTTTGATGGGGGACGGTGTAGAGGGAACTTTACTCTGCATCCAACCCCGTGCTATACCTGTCCTGGGAGTGTTTGATGGGGGACGGTGTGGAGGGAGCTTTACTCTGTTTCTAACCCCATGCTGTACCTGTCCAGAGAGTGTTTGATGGGGGAGGGTGGAGAAGGAGCTTTACTCTGTATCTAAGCCCGTGCTGTACCTGTCCTCAGAGTGATTGATGGGAATTTTCTAGAGGGAGCTTTACTCTGTATCTGACCCTGTGCTGTACCTGTCCTGGGAGTGTTTCATTCGGACGCTGTAGATGCAGCTTTACTCTGTTTCTATCCCCGTGCTGTTCCAGTCCTGGGAGTGTTTGATGCGGGCGTTGTAGAGGGAGTTTTACTCTGTATCTAACCCCGTGCTGTCCCTGTCCTGGGAGTGTTTGATGGGGACGGTGGAGAGGGAACTTTACTCTGTATCTAACACCGTGCTGTACCTGTCCTGGGAGTGATTGATGGGGACAGTGTAGAGGGAGTTTTACTCTGTATCTAACCCCGTGCTGTACCTGTCCTGGGAGTGTTTGATGGGGACGGTGGAGAGGGAACTTTACTCTGTATCTAACCCCGTGCTGTACCTGTCCTGGGAGTGTTTGATGGGGACAGTGTAGAGGGAGCTTTACTCTGTATCTAACCCCGTGCTGTCCCTGTCCTGGGAGTGTTTGTTGGGGACAGTGTAGATGTAGCTTTACTCTGTATCTAACCCTATGCTGTACCTGTCCTGGGAGTGTTTGATGGGGACAGTGTAGAGGGAGATTTACTCTGTATCTAAGCCCGTGCTGTACCTGTCCTGGGACTGTTTGATGGGGACAGTGTAGATGGAGCTTTACTCTGTATCTAAGCCCGTGCTGTACCTGTCCTGGGAGTGTTTGATGTGGATTTTCTAGAGGGAGCTTCACTCTGTATCTAACCCCGTGCTGTACCTGTCCTGGGAGTGTTTGATGGGGACCGTGTAGAGGGAGCTTTACTCTGTATCTAACCCCGTGCTGTCCCTGTCCTGGGAGTGATTGATGGGGACAGTGTAGAGGGAGCTTTCCTCTGTATCTAACCCCGTGCTGTACCTGTCCTGGGAGTGTTTGATGTGGACAGTGTAGAGGGAGCTTTACTCTGTTTCTAACCCCGTGCTGTCCCTGTCCTGGGAGTGTTTGATGGGGACGGTGTAGAGGGAGCTTTACTCTGTATCTAACCCCGTGCTGTTCCAGTCCTGGGAGTGTTTGATGGGGACAGTGTAGAGGGAGATTTACTCTGTATCCAACCCCTTGCAGTACCTGTCCTGGGACTGTTTGATAGGGATGGTGTAGAGGGAAATTTACTCTGTATCTAACCCCGTCCTGTACCTGTCCTGGGAGAGATTGGTAGGGACGGTGTAGAGGGAGCTTTACTCTGTATCTAACCCCGTGCTGTACCTGTCCTGGAAGTGTTGGATCGGTACAGTGAAGAGGGAGGTTTACTCTGTATCTAACCCCGTGCTGTACATGTCCTGGGAGTGTTTGATGGGGACGGTGTAGAGGGTGCTTTACTCTGTATCTAACCCCGTGCTTTGCCCTTCCTGGGAGTGTTTGATGGGGACAGGGTAGAGGGAGCTTTACTCTGTATCTAACCCCGTGCTGTCCCTGTCCTGGGAGTGTTTGATGGGGACGGCATAGAGGGAGCTTTACTCTCTATCTAACCCCGTGCTGTACCTGTCCTGGAAGTGTTTGATAGGGACGGTTTCGAGGGAGCTTTCCTCTGTATCTAACCCCGTGCCTTACCTGTCCTGGGAGTGTTTGATGTGGACAGTGTAGAGGGAGCTTTACTCTGTTTCTATCCCCGTGCTGTACCTGTCCTGGGAGTGTTTGATGGGGACAGTGTAGAGGGAGCTTTACTCTGTATCTAACCCCGTGCTGTACCTGTCCTGGGAATGTTTGATGTGGAGGGTGTAGAGGGAGCTTTACTCTGTATCTAACCCCGTGCTGTCCCTGTCCTGGGAGTGTTTGATGGGGACGGTGTAGAGGGAGCTTTACTCTGTATCTTACCCCGTGCTGTTCCAGTCCTGGGAGTGTTTGATGCGGACGTTGTAGAGGGAGCTTTACTCGGTGTGTAACCCTGTGCTGTATCTGTCCTGGGAGTGTTTGATGGGGACTGTGCAGACGGTGCTCTACTCTGTATCTAACCCCGTGCTGTACCTGTCTTGGGCGAGATTGATGGGGACAGTGTAGAGGGAGATTTACTCTGTATCTAACCCCGTGCTGTACCTGTCCTGGGAGTGTTTGATGTGGACAGTGTAGAGGGAGCTTTACTCTGTATCTAACCCCGTGCTGTACCTGTCCTGGGAGTGTTCGATAGGGTCAGTGTAGAGGGAGCTTTACTCTGTATCTAACCCTGTGCTGTACCTGTCCTGGGAGTGTTCGATGCCTACAGTGCAAAGGGAGCTTTACTTTGTATCTATCCCCGTGCAGTACCTGTCCTGGGAGTGTTTGATAGGGATGGTGTAGAGGGAAATTTACTCTGTATCTAACCCCGTCCTGTACCTGTCCTGGGAGAGATTGATAGGGACGGTGTAGAGGGAGATTTTCTCTATCTAACGCCGTGCTGTACCTGTCCTGGAAGTGTTGGATCGGTACAGTGAAGAGGGAGCTTTACTCTGTATCTAACCCCGTGCTGTACCTGTCCTGGGAGTGTTTGATGGGGACGGTGTAGAGGGAGCTTTACTCTGTATCTAACCCCGTGCTGTACCTGTCCTGGGAGTGTTTGATGTGGAGGGTGTAGAGGGAGCTTTACTCTGTATCTAACCCCGTGCTGTCCCTGTCCTGGGAGTGTTTGATGGGGACGGTGTAGAGGGAGCTTTACTCTGTATCTAACCCCGTGCTGTTCCAGTCCTGGGAGTGTTTGATGCGGACGTTGTAGAGGGAGCTTTACTCGGTATCTAACCCTGTGCTGTATCTGTCCTGGGAGTGTTTGATGGGGACTGTGCAGACGGTGCTTTACTCTGTATCTAACCCCGTGCTGTACCTGTCTTGGGCGAGATTGATGGGGACAGTGTAGAGGGAGCTTTACTCTGTATCTAACCCCTTGCTGTACCTGTCCTGGGAGTGTTTGATGGGGACGGTGTAGAGGGAGCTTTACTCTGTATCTAACCCCGTGCTGTCCCTGGCCTGGGAGTGTTTGATGGGGACAGTGTAGAGGGAGCTTTACTCTGTATCTAACCCCGTGCTGTACCTGTCCTAGAAGTGTTGGATGGGGACAGTATAGAGGGAGCCTTACTCTGTATCTAACGCCGTGCTCTGCCTGTACTGGGAATGTTTGATTGGGACAGTGTAGAGGGAGCTTTACTCTGCATCCAACCCCGTGCTATACCTGTCCTGGGAGTGTTTGATGGGGGACGGTGTGGAGGGAGCTTTACTCTGTTTCTAACCCCATGCTGTACCTGTCCAGAGAGTGTTTGATGGGGTAGGGTGTAGAAGGAGCTTTACTCTGTATCTAAGCCCGTGCTGTACCTGTCCTGGGAGTGATTGATGGGAATTTTCTAGAGGGAGCTTTACTCTGTATCTGACCCTGTGCTGTACCTGTCCTGGGAGTGTTTGATGGGGACGGTGTAGAGGGAGATTTACTCTGTATCTAACCCCGTGCTGTACCTGTCCTGGGAGTGATTGATGGGGACAGTGTAGAGGGAGCTTTACTCCGTATCTAACCCCATGCTGTACCTGTCCTGGGAGTGTTTGATGGGGACGGTGGAGAGGGAACTTTACTCTGTATCTAACCCCGTGCTGTACCTGTCCTGGGAGTGTTTGATGGGGACAGTGTAGATGTAGCTTTACTCTGTATCTAACCCTATGCTGTACCTGTCCTGGGACTGTTTGATGGGGACAGTGTAGAGGGAGATTTATTCTGTATCTAAGCCCGTGCTGTACCTGTCCTGGGACTGTTTGATGGGGACAGTGTAGATGGAGCTTTACTCTGTATCTAAGCCCGTGCTGTACCTGTCCTGGGAGTGTTTGATGTGGACGGTGTAGAGGGAGCTTTACTCTGTATCTAACCCCGTGCTGTACCTGTCCTGGGAGTGTTTGATGGGGACGGTTTCGAGGGAGCTTTCCTCTGTATCTTACCCCGTGCTGTACCTGTCCTGGAAGTGTTTGATGTGGACAGTGTAGAGGGAGCTTTACTCTGTTTCTAACCCCGTGCTGTACCTGTCCTGGGAGTGTTTTATTCGGACGCTGTAGAGGGAGCTTTACTCTGTTTCTATCCCCGTTCTGTACATGTCCTGGGAGTGTTTGATGGGGACAGTGTAGAGGGAGCTTTACTCTGTATCTAACCCCGTGCTGTCCCTGTCCTGGGAGTGTTTGATGGTGACGGTGTAGAGGGAGCTTTACTCTGTATCTAACCCCGTGCTGTATCTGTCCTGGGAGTGTTTGATGGGGACTGTGCAGACGGTGCTCTACTCTGTATCTGACCCCGTGCTGTACCTGTCTTGGGCGTGATTGATAGGGACAGTGTAGAGGGAGATTTACTCTGTATCTAACCCCGTGCTGTACCAGTTCTGGGAGTGTTTGATGTGGACAGTGTAGAGGGAGCTTTACTCTGTATCTAACTCCATGCTGTACCTGTCCTGGGTGTGTTTGATGGGGACAGCGTAGAGGGAGATTTACTCTGTATCTAACCCCGTGCTGTCTCTGTCCTGGGAGTGTTTGATGGGGACAGTGTAGAGGGAGATTTACTCTGTATCTAACCCCGTGCTGTACCTGTCCTGGGAGTGTTTGATGGGGACGGTGTAGAGGGTGCTTTACTCTGTATCTAACCCCGTGCTGTACCTGTCCTGGGAGTGTTCGATAGGGACAGTGTAGAGGGAGCTTTACTCTGTATCTAACCCTGTGCTGTACCTGTCTTGGGAGTGTTCGATGCCTACAGTGCAAAGGGAGCTTTACTTTGTATCTATCCCCGTGCAGTACCTGTCCTGGGACTGTTTGATAGGGATGGTGTAGAGGGAAATTTACTCTGTATCTAACCCCGTCCTGTACCTGTCCTGGGAGAGATTGGTAGGGACGGTGTAGAGCGAGATTTTCTCTGTATCTAACGCCGTGCTGTACCTGTCCTGGAATTGTTGGATCGGTACAGTGAAGAGGGAGCTTTACTCTGTATCTTACCCCGTGCTGTACATGTCCTGGGAGTGTTTGATGGGGACGGTGTAGAGGGAGCTTTACTCTGTATCTAACCCCGTGCTTTGCCTGTCCTGGGAGTGTTTGATGGGGACGGTGTAGAGGGAGCTTTACTCTGTATCTAACCCCGTGCTGTACCTGTCCTGCGAGTGTTTGATGGGGACAGTGTAGAGGGAGCTTTACTCTGTATCTAACCCCGTGCTGTACCTGTCCTGGGAGTGTTTGATGGGGACGGCATAGAGGGAGCGTTACTCTCTATCTAACCCCGTGCTGTACCTGTCCTGGAAGTGTTTGATAGGGACGGTTTCGAGGGAGCTTTCCTCTGTATCTAACCCCGTGCTGTACCTGTCCTGGGAGTGTTTCATTCGGACGCTGTAGATGGAGCTTTACTCTGTTTCTATCCCCGTGCTGTTCCAGTCCTGGGAGTGTTTGATGCGGGCGTTGTAGAGGGAGCTTTACTCGGTATCTAACCCTCTGCTGTATCTGTCCTGGGAGTGTTTGATGGGGACTGTGCAGACGGTGCTTTACTCTGTATCTAACCCCGTGCTGTACCTGTCTTGGGCGAGTTTGATGGGGACAGTGTAGAGGGAGCTTTACTCTGTATCTAACCCCTTGCTGTACCTGTCCTGGGAGTGTTTGATGGGGACGGTGTAGAGGGAGCTTTACTCTGTATCTAACCCCGTGCTGTCCCTGTCCTGGGAGTGTTTGATGGGGACAGTGTAGGGGGAGCTTTACTCTGTATCTAACCCCGTGCTGTTCCTGTCCTGGAAGTGTTGGATGGGGACAGTATAGAGGGAGCCTTACTCTGTATCTAACCCCGTGCTATACCTGTCCTGGGAGTGTTTGATGGGGGACGGTGTGGAGGGAGCTTTACTCTGTTTCTAACCCCATGCTGTACCTGTCCAGAGAGTGTTTGATGGGGTAGGGTGTAGAAGGAGCTTTACTCTGTATCTAAGCCCGTGCTGTACCTGTCCTGGGAGTGATTGATGGGAATTTTCTAGAGGGAGCTTTACTCTGTATCTAACCCCGTGCTGTACCTGTCCTGGGAGTGTTTGATGGGGACGGTGTAGAAGGAGATTTACTCTGTATCTAACCCCGAGCTGTACCTGTCCTGGGAGTGATTGATGGGGACAGTTTAGAGGGAGATTTACTCTGTATCTAACCCCGTGCTGTACCTGTCCTGGGAGTGTTTGATGGGGACGGTGGAGAGGGAACTTTACTCTGTATCTAACCCCGTGCTGTCCCTGTCCTGGGAGTGTTTGTTGGGGACAGTGTAGATGTAGCTTTACTCTGTATCTAACCCTATGCTGTACCTGTCCTGGGAGTGTTTGATGGGGACAGTGTAGAGGGAGATTTACTCTGTATCTAAGCCCGTGCTGTACCTGTCCTGGGACTGTTTGATGGGGACAGTGTAGATGGAGCTTTACTCTGTATCTAAGCCCGTGCTGTACCTGTCCTGGGAGTGTTTGATGGGGATTTTCTAGAGGGAGCTTCACTCTGTATCTAACCCCGTGCTGTCCCTGTCCTGGGAGTGATTGATGGGGACAGTGTAGAGGGAGCTTTCCTCTGTATCTAACCCCGTGCTGTACCTGTCCTGGGAGTGTTTCATTCGGACGCTGTAGATGGAGCTTTACTCTGTTTCTATCCCCGTGCTGCACCTGTCCTGGGAGTGTTTGATGGGGACTGTGCAGACGGTGCTCTACTCTGTATCTAACCCCGTGCTGTACCTGTCTTGGGCGAGATTGATGGGGACAGTGTAGAGGGAGATTTACTCTGTATCTAACCCCGTGCTGTACCAGTCCTGGGAGTGTTTGATGTGGACAGTGTAGAGGGAGCTTTAGTCTGTATCTAACTCCGTGCTCTACCTGTCCTGGGTGTGTTTGATGGGGACAGCGTAGAGGGAGATTTACTCTGTATCTAACCCCGTGCTGTCTCTGTCCTGGGAGTGTTTGATGGGGACAGTGTAGAGGGAGATTTACTCTGTATCTAACCCCGTGCTGTACCTGTCCTGGGAGTGTTTGATGGGGACGGTGTAGAGGGAGCTTTACTCTGTATCTAACCCCGTGCTGTACCTGTCCGGGGAGTGTTCGATAGGGACAGTGTAGAGGGAGCTTTACTCTGTATCTAACCCTGTGCTGTACCTGTCCTGGGAGTGTTCGATGCCTACAGTGCAAAGGGAGCTTTACTCTGTATCTAACCCCGTGCTGTACCTGTCCTGGGAGTGTTTGATGGGGATGGTGTAGAGGCGAGCTTTACTCTGTATCTAACTCAGTGCTGTACCTGTCCTGGGAGTGTTTGATGTGGAGGGTGTAGAGGGAGCTTTACTCTGTATCTAACCCCGTGCTGTCCCTGTCCTGGGAGTGTTTGATGGGGACGGTGTAGAGGGAGCTTTACTCTGTATCTAACCCCGTGCTGTTCCAGTCCTGGGAGTGTTTGATGCGGACGTTGTAGGGGGAGCTTTACTCGGTATCTAACCCTGTGCTGTATCTGTCCTGGGAGTGTTTGATGGGGACTGTGCAGACGGTGCTTTACTCTGTATCTAACCCTGTGCTGTACCTGTCTTGGGCGAGATTGATGGGGACAGTGTAGAGGGAGATTTACTCTGTATCTAACCCCGTGCTGTACCTGTTCTGGGAGTGTTTGATGGGGATAGTGTAGAGGGAGCTTTACTCTGTATCTAACTCCGTGCTGTACCTGTCCTGGGTGTGTTTGATGGGGACAGCGTAGAGGGAGATTTACTCTGTATCTAACCCCTTGCTGTACCTGTCCTGGGAGTGTTTGATGGGGACGGTGTAGAGGGAGCTTTACTCTGTATCTAACCCCGTGCTGTCCCTGTCCTGGGAGTGATTGATGGGAATTTTCTAGAGGGAGCTTTACTCTGTATCTGACCCTGTGCTGTACCTGTCCTGGGAGTGTTTGATGGGGACGGTGTAGAAGGAGATTTACTCTGTATCTAACCCCGTGCTGTACCTGTCCTGGGAGTGATTGATGGGGACAGTGTAGAGGGAGCTTTACTCCGTATCTAACCCCGTGCTGTACCTGTCCTGGGAGTGTTTGATGGGGACGGTGGAGAGGGAACTTTACTCTGTATCTAACCCCGTGCTGTCCCTGTCCTGGGAGTGTTTGTTGGGGACAGTGTAGATGTAGCTTTACTCTGTATCTAACCCTATGCTGTACCTGTCCTGGGAGTGTTTGATGGGGACAGTGTAGATGGAGATTTACTCTGTATCTAAGCCCGTGCTGTACCTGTCCTGGGACTGTTTGATGGGGACAGTGTAGATGGAGCTTTACTCTGTATCTCAGCCCGTGCTGTACCTGTCCTGGGAGTGTTTGATGGGGATTTTCTAGAGGGAGCTTCACTCTGTATCTAACCCCGTGCTGTACCTGTCCTGGGAGTGTTTGATGGGGACAGTGTAGAGGGAGCTTTACTCTGTATCTAAGCCCGTGCTGTACCTGTCCTGGGAGTGTTTGATGGGGACAGTGTAGAGGGAGCTTTACTCTGTATCTAACCCCGTGCTGTCCCTGTCCTGGGAGTGATTGATGGGGACAGTGTAGAGGGAGCTTTCCTCTGTATCTAACCCCGTGCTGTACCTGTCCTGGGAGTGTTTGATGTGGACAGTGTAGAGGGAGCTTTACTCTGTTTCTAACCCCGTGCTGTACCTGTCCTGGGAGTGTTTGATGGGGACAGTGTAGAGGGAGCTTTACTCTGTATCTAACCCCGTGCTGTCCCTGTCCTGGGAGTGTTTGATGGGGACGGTGTAGAGGGAGCTTTACTCTGTATCTAACCCCGTGCTGTTCCAGTCCTGGGAGTGTTTGATGGGGACAGTGTAGAGGGAGATTTACTCTGTATCTAACCCCGTGCTGTACCAGTCCTGGGAGTGTTTGATGTGGACAGTGTAGAGGGAGCTTTACTCTGTATCTAACTCCATGCTGTACCTGTCCTGGGTGTGTTTGATGGGGACGGTGTAGAGGGAGATTTACTCTGTATCTGACCCTGTGCTGTACCTGTCCTGGGAGTGTTTGATGGGGACGGTGTAGAGGGAGATTTACTCTGTATCTAACCCCGTGCTGTACCTGTCCTGGGAGTGATTGATGGGGACAGTGTAGAGGGAGCTTTACTCCGTATCTAACCCCGTGCTGTACCTGTCCTGGGAGTGTTTGATGGGGACGGTGGAGAGGGAACTTTACTCTGTATCTAACCCCGTGCTGTACCTGTCCTGGGAGTGTTTGATGGGGACAGTGTAGATGTAGCTTTACTCTGTATCTAACCCTATGCTGTACCTGTCCTGGGACTGTTTGATGGGGACAGTGTAGAGGGAGATTTACTCTGTATCTAAGCCCGTGCTGTACCTGTCCTGGGACTGTTTGATGGGGACAGTGTCGATGGAGCTTTACTCTGTATCTAAGCCCGTGCTGTCCCTGTCCTGGGAGTGATTGATGGGGACAGTGTAGAGGGAGCTTTACTCCGAATCTTACCCCGTGCTGTGCCTGTCCTGGGAGTGTTTGATGTGGACGGTGTAGAGGGAGCTTTACTCTGTATCTAACCCCGTGCTGTACCTGTCCTGGGAGTGTTTGATGGGGACGGCATAGAGGGAGCTTTACTCTCTATCTAACCCCGTGCTGTACCTGTCCTGGGAGTGTTTGATAGGGACGGTTTCGAGGGAGCTTTCCTCTGTATCTAACCCCGTGCTGTACCTGTCCTGGGAGTGTTTGATGTGGACAGTGTAGAGGGAGCTTTACTCTGTTTCTAACCCCGTGCTGTCCCTGTCCTGGGAGTGTTTGATGGGGACGGTGTAGAGGGAGCTTTACTCTGTATCTAACCCCGTGCTGTTCCAGTCCTGGGAGTGTTTGATGCTGACGTTGTAGACGGAGCTTTACTCGGTATCTAACCCTGTGCTGTATCTGTCCTGGGAGTGTTTGATGGGGACTATGCAGACGGTGCTCTACTCTGTATCTAACCCCGTGCTGTACCTGTCCTGGGAGTGTTCGATAGGGACAGTGTAGAGGGAGCTTTACTCTGTATCTAACCCTGTGCTGTACCTGTCTTGGGAGTTTTCGATGCCTACAGTGCAAAGGGAGCTTTACTTTGTATCTATCCCCGTGCAGTACCTGTCCTGGGACTGTTTGACAGGGATGGTGTAGAGGGAAATTTACTCTGTATCTAACCCCGTCCTGTACCTGTCCTGGGAGAGATTGGTAGGGACGGTGTAGAGCGAGATTTTCTCTGTATCTAAAGCCGTGCTGTACCTGTCCTGGAATTGTTGGATCGGTACAGTGAAGAGGGAGCTTTACTCTGTATCTTACCCCGTGCTGTACATGTCCTGGGAGTGTTTGATTGCGACGGTGTAGAGGGAGCTTTACTCTGTATCTAACCCCGTGCTTTGCCTGTCCTGGGAGTGTTTGATGGGGACGGTGTAGAGGGAGCTTTACTCTGTATCTAACCCCGTGCTGTACCTGTCCTGCGAGTGTTTGATGGGGACAGTGTAGAGGGAGCTTTACTCTGTATCTAACCCCGTGCTGTACCTGTCCTGGGAGTGTTTGATGGGGACGGCATAGAGGGAGCGTTACTCTCTATCTAACCCCGTGCTGTACCTGTCCTGGAAGTGTTTGATAGGGACGGTTTCGAGGGAGCTTTCCTCTGTATCTAACCCCGTGCTGTACCTGTCCTGGGAGTGTTTGATGTGGACAGTGTAGAGGGAGCTTTACTCTGTTTCTAACCCCGTGCTGTACCTGTCCTGGGAGTGTTTCATTCGGACGCTGTAGATGGAGCTTTACTCTGTTTCTATCCCCGTGCTGTTCCAGTCCTGGGAGTGTTTGATGCGGGCGTTGTAGAGGGAGCTTTACTCGGTATCTAACCCTGTGCTGTATCTGTCCTGGGAGTGTTTGATGGGGACTGTGCAGACGGTGCTTTACTCTGTATCTAACCCCGTGCTGTACCTGTCTTGGGCGAGATTGATGGGGACAGTGTAGAGGGAGCTTTACTCTGTATCTAACCCCTTGCTGTACCTGTCCTGGGAGTGTTTGATGGGGACGGTGTAGAGGGAGCTTTACTCTGTATCTAACCCCGTGCTGTCCCTGTCCTGGGAGTGTTTGATGGGGACAGTGTAGACGGAGCTTTACTCTGTTTCTAACCCCGTGCTTTTCCTGTCCTGGAAGTGTTGGATGGGGACAGTATAGAGGGAGCCTTACTCTGTATCTAACGCCGTGCTCTGCCTGTACTGGGAATGTTTGATTGGGACAGTGTAGAGGGAGCTTTCCTCTGTATCTAACTCCGTGCTGTACCTGTCCTGAGTGTGTTTGATGGGGGACGGTGTAGAGGGAACTTTACTCTGCATCCAACCCCGTGCTATACCTGTCCTGGGAGTGTTTGATGGGGGACGGTGTGGAGGGAGCTTTACTCTGTTTCTAACCCCATGCTGTACCTGTCCAGAGAGTGTTTGATGGGGTAGGGTGTAGAAGGAGCTTTACTCTGTATCTAACCCCGTGCTGTACCTGTCCTCAGAGTGATTGATGGGAATTTTCTAGAGGGAGCTTTACTCTGTATCTGACCCTGTGCTGTACCTATCCTGGGAGTGTTTCATTCGGACGCTGTAGATGCAGCTTTACTCTGTTTCTATCCCCGTGCTGTTCCAGTCCTGGGAGTGTTTGATGCGGGCGTTGTAGAGGGAGTTTTACTCTGTATCTAACCCCGTGCTGTCCCTGTCCTGGGAGTGTTTGATGGGGACGGTGGAGAGGGAACTTTACTCTGTATCTAACACCGTGCTGTACCTGTCCTGGGAGTGATTGATGGGGACAGTGTAGAGGGAGTTTTACTCTGTATCTAACCCCGTGCTGTACCTGTCCTGGGAGTGTTTGATGGGGACGGTGGAGAGGGAACTTTACTCTGTATCTAACCCCGTGCTGTCCCTGTCCTGGGAGTGTTTGTTGGGGACAGTGTAGATGTAGCTTTACTCTGTATCTAACCCTATGCTGTACCTGTCCTGGGAGTGTTTGATGGGGACAGTGTAGAGGGAGATTTACTCTGTATCTAAGCCCGTGCTGTACCTGTCCTGGGACTGTTTGATGGGGACAGTGTAGATGGAGCTTTACTCTGTATCTAAGCCCGTGCTGTACCTGTCCTGGGAGTGTTTGATGTGGATTTTCTAGAGGGAGCTTCACTCTGTATCTAACCCCGTGCTGTACCTGTCCTGGAGTGTTTGATGGGGACCGTGTAGAGGGAGCTTTACTCTGTATCTAACCCCGTGCTGTCCCTGTCCTGGGAGTGATTGATGGGGACAGTGTAGAGGGAGCTTTCCTCTGTATCTAACCCCGTGCTGTACCTGTCCTGGGAGTGTTTGATGGGGACGGTGTAGAGGGAGCTTTACTCTGTATCTAACCCCGTGCTGTACCTGTCCTGGGAGTGTTTGATGGGGACAGTGTAGAGGGAGCTTTACTCTGTTTCTAACCCCGTGCTGTCCCTGTCCTGGGAGTGTTTGATGGGGACGGTGTAGAGGGAGCTTTACTCTGTATCTAACCCCGTGCTGTTCCAGTCCTGGGAGTGTTTGATGGGGACAGTGTAGAGGGAGATTTACTCTGTATCCAACCCCTTGCAGTACCTGTCCTGGGACTGTTTGATAGGGATGGTGTAGAGGGAAATTTACTCTGTATCTAACCCCGTCCTGTACCTGTCCTGGGAGAGATTGGTAGGGATGGTGTAGAGGGAGCTTTACTCTGTATCTAACCCCGTGCTGTACCTGTCCTGGAAGTGTTGGATCGGTACAGTGAAGAGGGAGGTTTACTCTGTATCTAACCCCGTGCTGTACATGTCCTGGGAGTGTTTGATGGGGACGGTGTAGAGGGTGCTTTACTCTGTATCTAACCCCGTGCTTTGCCCTTCCTGGGAGTGTTTGATGGGGACAGGGTAGAGGGAGCTTTACTCTGTATCTAACCCCGTGCTGTCCCTGTCCTGGGAGTGTTTGATGGGGACGGCATAGAGGGAGCTTTACTCTCTATCTAACCCCGTGCTGTACCTGTCCTGGAAGTGTTTGATAGGGACGGTTTCGAGGGAGCTTTCCTCTGTATCTAACCCCGTGCCTTACCTGTCCTGGGAGTGTTTGATGTGGACAGTGTAGAGGGAGCTTTACTCTGTTTCTATCCCCGTGCTGTACCTGTCCTGGGAGTGTTTGATGGGGACAGTGTAGAGGGAGCTTTACTCTGTATCTAACCCCGTGCTGTACCTGTCCTGGGAATGTTTGATGTGGAGGGTGTAGAGGGAGCTTTACTCTGTATCTAACCCCGTGCTGTCCCTGTCCTGGGAGTGTTTGATGGGGACGGTGTAGAGGGAGCTTTACTCTGTATCTTACCCCGTGCTGTTCCAGTCCTGGGAGTGTTTGATGCGGACGTTGTAGAGGGAGCTTTACTCGGTGTGTAACCCTGTGCTGTATCTGTCCTGGGAGTGTTTGATGGGGACTGTGCAGACGGTGCTCTACTCTGTATCTAACCCCGTGCTGTACCTGTCTTGGGCGAGATTGATGGGGACAGTGTAGAGGGAGATTTACTCTGTATCTAACCCCGTGCTGTACCTGTCCTGGGAGTGTTTGATGTGGACAGTGTAGAGGGAGCTTTACTCTGTATCTAACCCCGTGCTGTACCTGTCCTGGGAGTGTTCGATAGGGTCAGTGTAGAGGGAGCTTTACTCTGTATCTAACCCTGTGCTGTACCTGTCCTGGGAGTGTTCGATGCCTACAGTGCAAAGGGAGCTTTACTTTGTATCTATCCCCGTGCAGTACCTGTCCTGGGAGTGTTTGATAGGGATGGTGTAGAGGGAAATTTACTCTGTATCTAACCCCGTCCTGTACCTGTCCTGGGAGAGATTGATAGGGACGGTGTAGAGGGAGATTTTCTCTATCTAACGCCGTGCTGTACCTGTCCTGGAAGTGTTGGATCGGTACAGTGAAGAGGGAGCTTTACTCTGTATCTAACCCCGTGCTGTACCTGTCCTGGGAGTGTTTGATGTGGAGGGTGTAGAGGGAGCTTTACTCTGTATCTAACCCCGTGCTGTCCCTGTCCTGGGAGTGTTTGATGGGGACGGTGTAGAGGGAGCTTTACTCTGTATCTAACCCCGTGCTGTTCCAGTCCTGGGAGTGTTTGATGCGGACGTTGTAGAGGGAGCTTTACTCGGTATCTAACCCTGTGCTGTATCTGTCCTGGGAGTGTTTGATGGGGACTGTGCAGACGGTGCTTTACTCTGTATCTAACCCCGTGCTGTACCTGTCTTGGGCGAGATTGATGGGGACGGTGTAGAGGGAGCTTTACTCTGTATCTAACCCCGTGCTGTCCCTGGCCTGGGAGTGTTTGATGGGGACAGTGTAGAGGGAGCTTTACTCTGTATCTAACCCCGTGCTGTACCTGTCCTAGAAGTGTTGGATGGGGACAGTATAGAGGGAGCCTTACTCTGTATCTAACGCCGTGCTCTGCCTGTACTGGGAATGTTTGATTGGGACAGTGTAGAGGGAGCTTTACTCTGCATCCAACCCCGTGCTATACCTGTCCTGGGAGTGTTTGATGGGGGACGGTGTGGAGGGAGCTTTACTCTGTTTCTAACCCCATGCTGTACCTGTCCAGAGAGTGTTTGATGGGGTAGGGTGTAGAAGGAGCTTTACTCTGTATCTAAGCCCGTGCTGTACCTGTCCTGGGAGTGATTGATGGGAATTTTCTAGAGGGAGCTTTACTCTGTCTCTGACCCTGTGCTGTACCTGTCCTGGGAGTGTTTGATGGGGACGGTGTGGAGGGAGATTTACTCTGTATCTAACCCCGTGCTGTACCTGTCCTGGGAGTGATTGATGGGGACAGTGTAGAGGGAGCTTTACTCCGTATCTAACCCCATGCTGTACCTGTCCTGGGAGTGTTTGATGGGGACGGTGGAGAGGGAACTTTACTCTGTATCTAACCCCGTGCTGTACCTGTCCTGGGAGTGTTTGATGGGGACAGTGTAGATGTAGCTTTACTCTGTATCTAACCCTATGCTGTACCTGTCCTGGGACTGTTTGATGGGGACAGTGTAGAGGGAGATTTATTCTGTATCTAAGCCCGTGCTGTACCTGTCCTGGGACTGTTTGATGGGGACAGTGTAGATGGAGCTTTACTCTGTATCTAAGCCCGTGCTGTACCTGTCCTGGGAGTGTTTGATGTGGACGGTGTAGAGGGAGCTTTACTCTGTATCTAACCCCGTGCTGTACCTGTCCTCGGAGTGTTTGATGGGGACGGTTTCGAGGGAGCTTTCCTCTGTATCTTACCCCGTGCTGTACCTGTCCTGGATGTGTTTGATGTGGACAGTGTAGAGGGAGCTTTACTCTGTTTCTAACCCCGTGCTGTACCTGTCCTGGGAGTGTTTTATTCGGACGCTGTAGAGGGAGCTTTACTCTGTTTCTATCCCCGTTCTGTACATGTCCTGGGAGTGTTTGATGGGGACAGTGTAGAGGGAGCTTTACTCTGTATCTAACCCCGTGCTGTCCCTGTCCTGGGAGTGTTTGATGGTGACGGTGTAGAGGGAGCTTTACTCTGTATCTAACCCCGTGCTGTATCTGTCCTGGGAGTGTTTGATGGGGACTGTGCAGACGGTGCTCTACTCTGTATCTGACCCCGTGCTGTACCTGTCTTGGGCGTGATTGATAGGGACAGTGTAGAGGGAGATTTACTCTGTATCTAACCCCGTGCTGTACCAGTTCTGGGAGTGTTTGATGTGGACAGTGTAGAGGGAGCTTTACTCTGTATCTAACTCCATGCTGTACCTGTCCTGGGTGTGTTTGATGGGGACAGCGTAGAGGGAGATTTACTCTGTATCTAACCCCGTGCTGTCTCTGTCCTGGGAGTGTTTGATGGGGACAGTGTAGAGGGAGATTTACTCTGTATCTAACCCCGTGCTGTACCTGTCCTGGGAGTGTTTGATGGGGACGGTGTAGAGGGTGCTTTACTCTGTATCTAACCCCGTGCTGTACCTGTCCTGGGAGTGTTCGATAGGGACAGTGTAGAGGGAGCTTTACTCTGTATCTAACCCTGTGCTGTACCTGTCTTGGGAGTGTTCGATGCATACAGTGCAAAGGGAGCTTTACTTTGTATCTATCCCCGTGCAGTACCTGTCCTGGGACTGTTTGATAGGGATGGTGTAGAGGGAAATTTACTCTGTATCTAACCCCGTCCTGTACCTGTCCTGGGAGAGATTGGTATCGACGGTGTAGAGCGAGATTTTCTCTGTATCTAACGCCGTGCTGTACCTGTCCTGGAATTGTTGGATCGGTACAGTGAAGAGGGAGCTTTACTCTGTATCTTACCCCGTGCTGTACATGTCCTGGGAGTGTTTGATGGGGACGGTGTAGAGGGAGCTTTACTCTGTATCTAACCCCGTGCTTTGCCTGTCCTGGGAGTGTTTGATGGGGACGGTGTAGAGGGAGCTTTACTCTGTATCTAACCCCGTGCTGTACCTGTCCTGCGAGTGTTTGATGGGGACAGTGTAGAGGGAGCTTTACTCTGTATCTAACCCCGTGCTGTACCTGTCCTGGGAGTGTTTGATGGGGACGGCATAGAGGGAGCGTTACTCTCTATCTAACCCCGTGCTGTACCTGTCCTGGAAGTGTTTGATAGGGACGGTTTCGAGGGAGCTTTCCTCTGTATCTAACCCCGTGCTGTACCTGTCCTGGGAGTGTTTCATTCGGACGCTGTAGATGGAGCTTTACTCTGTTTCTATCCCCGTGCTGTTCCAGTCCTGGGAGTGTTTGATGCGGGCGTTGTAGAGGGAGCTTTACTCGGTATCTAACCCTCTGCTGTATCTGTCCTGGGAGTGTTTGATGGGGACTGTGCAGACGGTGCTTTACTCTGTATCTAACCCCGTGCTGTACCTGTCTTGGGCGAGTTTGATGGGGACAGTGTAGAGGGAGCTTTACTCTGTATCTAACCCCTTGCTGTACCTGTCCTGGGAGTGTTTGATGGGGACGGTGTAGAGGGAGCTTTACTCTGTATCTAACCCCGTGCTGTCCCTGTCCTGGGAGTGTTTGATGGGGACAGTGTAGGGGGAGCTTTACTCTGTATCTAACCCCGTGCTGTTCCTGTCCTGGAAGTGTTGGATGGGGACAGTATAGAGGGAGCCTTACTCTGTATCTAACCCCGTGCTATACCTGTCCTGGGAGTGTTTGATGGGGGACGGTGTGGAGGGAGCTTTACTCTGTTTCTAACCCCATGCTGTACCTGTCCAGAGAGTGTTTGATGGGGTAGGGTGTAGAAGGAGCTTTACTCTGTATCTAAGCCCGTGCTGTACCTGTCCTGGGAGTGATTGATGGGAATTTTCTAGAGGGAGCTTTACTCTGTATCTAACCCCGTGCTGTACCTGTCCTGGGAGTGTTTGATGGGGACGGTGTAGAAGGAGATTTACTCTGTATCTAACCCCGAGCTGTACCTGTCCTGGGAGTGATTGATGGGGACAGTTTAGAGGGAGATTTACTCTGTATCTAACCCCGTGCTGTACCTGTCCTGGGAGTGTTTGATGGGGACGGTGGAGAGGGAACTTTACTCTGTATCTAACCCCGTGCTGTCCCTGTCCTGGGAGTGTTTGTTGGGGACAGTGTAGATGTAGCTTTACTCTGTATCTAACCCTATGCTGTACCTGTCCTGGGAGTGTTTGATGGGGACAGTGTAGAGGGAGATTTACTCTGTATCTAAGCCCGTGCTGTACCTGTCCTGGGACTGTTTGATGGGGACAGTGTAGATGGAGCTTTACTCTGTATCTAAGCCCGTGCTGTACCTGTCCTGGGAGTGTTTGATGGGGATTTTCTAGAGGGAGCTTCACTCTGTATCTAACCCCATGCTGTCCCTGTCCTGGGAGTGATTGATGGGGACAGTGTAGAGGGAGCTTTCCTCTGTATCTAACCCCGTGCTGTACCTGTCCTGGGAGTGTTTCATTCGGACGCTGTAGATGGAGCTTTACTCTGTTTCTATCCCCGTGCTGCACCTGTCCTGGGAGTGTTTGATGGGGACTGTGCAGACGGTGCTCTACTCTGTATCTAACCCCGTGCTGTACCTGTCTTGGGCGAGATTGATGGGGACAGTGTAGAGGGAGATTTACTCTGTATCTAACCCCGTGCTGTACCAGTCCTGGGAGTGTTTGATGGGGACAGTGTAGAGGGAGCTTTAGTCTGTATCTAACTCCGTGCTCTACCTGTCCTGGGTGTGTTTGATGGGGACAGCGTAGAGGGAGATTTACTCTGTATCTAACCCCGTGCTGTCTCTGTCCTGGGAGTGTTTGATGGGGACAGTGTAGAGGGAGATTTACTCTGTATCTAACCCCGTGCTGTACCTGTCCTGGGAGTGTTTGATGGGGACAGTGTAGAGGGAGCTTTACTCTGTATCTAACCCCGTGCTGTACCTGTCCGGGGAGTGTTCGATAGGGACAGTGTAGAGGGAGCTTTACTCTGTATCTAACCCTGTGCTGTACCTGTCCTGGGAGTGTTCGATGCCTACAGTGCAAAGGGAGCTTTACTCTGTATCTAACCCCGTGCTGTACCTGTCCTGGGAGTGTTTGATGGGGATGGTGTAGAGGCGAGCTTTACTCTGTATCTAACTCAGTGCTGTACCTGTCCTGGGAGTGTTTGATATGGAGGGTGTAGAGGGAGCTTTACTCTGTATCTAACCCCGTGCTGTCCCTGTCCTGGGAGTGTTTGATGGGGACGGTGTAGAGGGAGCTTTACTCTGTATCTAACCCCGTGCTGTTCCAGTCCTGGGAGTGTTTGATGCGGACGTTGTAGGGGGAGCTTTACTCGGTATCTAACCCTGTGCTGTATCTGTCCTGGGAGTGTTTGATGGGGACTGTGCAGACGGTGCTTTACTCTGTATCTAACCCTGTGCTGTACCTGTCTTGGGCGAGATTGATGGGGACAGTGTAGAGGGAGATTTACTCTGTATCTAACCCCGTGCTGTACCTGTTCTGGGAGTGTTTGATGGGGACGGTGTAGAGGGAGCTTTACTCTGTATCTAACCCCGTGCTGTCCCTGTCCTGGGAGTGTTTGATGGGGACAGTGTAGAGAGAGCTTTACTCTGTATCTAACCCCGTGCTGTACCTGTCCTGGGAGTGTTTGATGGGGACAGTGTAGAGGGAGCTTTACTCCGAATCTTACCCCGTGCTGTGCCTGTCCTGGGAGTGTTTGATGGGGACGGTGTAGAGGGAGCTTTACTCTGTATCTAACCCCGTGCTGTACCTGTCCTGCGAGTGTTTGATGGGGACAGTGTAGAGGGAGCTTTACTCTGTATCTAACCCCGTGCTGTAGCTGTCCTGGGAGTGTTTGATGGGGACGGCATAAAGGGAGCTTTACTCTCTATCTAACCCCGTGCTGTCCCTGTCCTGGGAGTGTTTTATAGGGACGGTTTCGAGGGAGCTTTCCTCTGTATCTAACCCCGTGCTGTACCTGTCCTGGGAGTGTTTGATGTGGACAGTGTAGAGGGAGCTTTACTCTGTTTCTAACCCCGTGCTGTACCTGTCCTGGGAGTGTTTCATTCGGACGCTGTAGAGGGAGCTTTACTCTGTTTCTATCCCCGTGCTGTACCTGTCCTGGGAGTGCTTGATGGGGACAGTGTAAAGGGAGCTTTACTCTGTATCTAACCCCGTGCTGTACCTGTCCTGGGAATGTTTGATGTGGAGGGTGTAGAGGGAGCTTTACTCTGTATCTAACCCCGTGCTGTCCCTGTCCTGGGAGTGTTTGATGGGGACGGTGTAGAGGGAGCTTTACTCTGTATCTAACCCCGTGCTGTTCCAGTCCTGGGAGTGTTTGATGCGGACGTTGCAGAGGGAGCTTTACTCGGTATCTAACCCTGTGCTGGATCTGTCCTTGGAGTGTTTGATGGGGACTGTGCAGACGGTGCTCTACTCTGTATCTAACCCCGTGCTGTACCTGTCTTGGGCGAGATTGATGGGGACAGTGTAGAGGGAGCCTTTCTCTGTACCTGTCCTGGAAATGTTGGATGGGGACAGTGTAGAGGGAGCTTTACTCTGTATCTAACCCCGTGCTGTACCTGTCCTGGGAGTGTTTGATGGGGACAGTGTAGAGGGAGCCTTACTCTGTATCTAACCCCGTGCTGTACCTGTCCTGGGAGTGTTTGATAGGGACGTTGTAGAGGGAGCTTTAATTTGATTCTAACCCCGTGCTGTACCTGTCCTGGGAGTGTTTGATAGGGACAGTGTAGAGGGAGCTTTACTCTCTATCTAACCCCGTGCTGTTCCTGTCCTGGGAGTGTTTGATGGGGGACGGTGTAGAGGGCGCTTTACTCTGTATCTAACCCCGTGCTCTGCCTGTCCTGGGAGTGTTTGATGCGGACGGTGTAGAGGGAGCTTTACTCTGTCTCTCACCCAGTGATGTCCCTGTCTTGGGAGTGTTTGATGGGGACAGTGTAGAGGGAACATTACTCTGTATCTAACCCCGTGATGTACCTGTCCGTGGAGTGTTTGATAGGGACAGTGTAGAGGGAGCTTTACTCTCTATCTAACCCCGTGCTGTACCTGTCCTGGGAGTGTTTAATGCGGGACGGTGTAGATGGAGCTTTACTCTGTATCTAATCCCGTGCTGTACCTGTCCTGGGAGTATTTGATGGGGGACGGTGTAAAGGGAGCTTTACTCTGTATCTAACCCCGTGCTGTTGTCTGTCTTGGGAGTGATTGATGGGGACAGTGTAGAGGGAGCTTTACTCTGTATCTAACCCCGTGCTGTACCTGTCCTGGGACTGTTTGATGGGGACACTGTAGAGGGAGCTTTACTCTGTATCTCATACCGTGCTGTACCTGCACTGGGAGTGTTTGATGGGGACAGTGTAGAGGGACCTTTACTCTCTATCTAACCCCGTGCTGTACCTGTCCTGGGAGTGTTTGATGCGGACAGTGTAGAGGGAGATTTGCTCTGTATCTAACTCCGTGCTGTTCCTGTCCTGGGAGTGTTTGATGGGGACGGTGTAGAAGGAGCTTTACTCTGTATCTAACCCCGTGCTGTACCTGTCCTGGGAGTGTTTGATGGGGACGGTGTAGAAGGAGCTTTACTCTGTATCTAACCCTGTGCTGTACCTGTCCTGGGAGTGTTTGATGGGGACGGTGTAGAAGGAGCTTTACTCTGTATCTAACCCCGTGCTGTACCTGTCCTGGGAGTGTTTGATGGGGACGGTGTAGAAGGAGCTTTACTCTGTATCTAACCCCGTGCTGTACCTGTCCTGGGAGTGTTTGATGGGGACAGTGTAGAGGGAGATTTACTCTGTGTCTAACCCCGTGCTGTACCTGTCCAGGGAGTGTTTGACGGGGACAGTGTAGGGGGAGATTTACTCTGTATCTAACCCCGTGCTGTACCAGTCCTGGGAGTGTTTGATGTGGACAGTGCAGAGGGACCTTTACTCTGTATCTAACCCCGTGCTGTACCAGTCCTGGGAGTGTTTGATGGTGACGGTGTAGAGGGAGCTGTACTCTGTATCTAACCCAGTGCTGTACCTGTTCTGGGAGTGTTTGAATGGGACGGGGTGGTGGGAGCTTTACTCTGTATCTAACCCCGTGCTTTATCAGTCCTGGGAGTGTTTGATGGGGACGGTGTAGAGGGAGCTTTACTCTGTATCTAACCCCGTGCTGTACCTGTCCTGGGAGTGTTTGATGGGGACAGTGTAGAGGGAGATTTACTCTGTATCTAACCCCGTGCTGTACCTGTCCTGGGAGTGATTGATGGCGACAGTGTAGGGGGAGCTTTACTCTGTATCTAACCCCGTGCTGTACCTGTCCTGTGAGTGTTTGATGGGGAAGGTGTAGCGGGAGCTTGACTCTGTATCTAACCCCGTGCTGTACCTGTCCTGGGAGTGTTTGATAGGGACAGTGTAGAGGGAGCTTTACTCTCTATCTAACCCCGTGCTGTACCTGTCCTGGGAGTGTTTAATGCGGGACGGTGTAGATGGAGCTTTACTCTGTATCTAAGCCCGTGCTGTACCTGTCCTGGGAGTATTTGATGGGGGACGGTGTAGAGGGAGCTTTACTCTGTATCTAACCCTGTCCTGTACCTGTCATGGGAGTGTTGGATGGGGACAGTGTATAGGGAGCTTTACTCTGTATCTAGCACCGTGCTGTACCTGTCCTGGGAGTGATTGATGGGGACAGTGTAGAGGGAGCTTTACTCTGTATCTAACCCCGTGCTGTACCTGTCCTGGGAGTGTTTGATGGGTACTGTGTAGAGGGAGCCTTACTCTGTATCTAACCCCGTGCTCTACCTGTCCTGGGATTGTTTGATGGGGACAGTGTAGAGGGAGCTTTACTCTGTATCTAACCCTGTGCTGTACCTGTCCTGGGCGTGTTTGATGGGGACAGTGTGGAGGGAGCCTTACTCTGTATCTAACCCCGTGCTGTACCTGTCCTGGAAATGTTGGATGGGGACAGTGTCGAGGGAGCTTTACTCTGTATCTAACCCCGTGCTGTACCTGTCCTGGAAGTGTTTGATGGGGACAGTGTAGAGGGAGCCTTACTCTGTACCTGTCCTGGAAATGTTGGATGGGGACAGTGTAGAGGGAGCTTTACTCTGTATCTAACCCCGTGCTGTACCTGTCCTGGGAGTGTTTGATGTGGACAGTGTAGAGGGAGCCTTACTCTGTATCTAACCCCGTGCTGTACCTGTCCTGGCAGTGTTTGATAGGGACGTTGTAGAGGGAGCTTCAATTTGATTCTAACCCCGTGCTGTATCTGTCCTGGGAGTGTTTGATAGGGACAGTGTAGAGGGAGCTTTACTCTCTATCTAACCCCGTGCTGTACCTGTCCTGGGAGTGTTTAATGCGGGACGGTGTAGATGGAGCTTTACTCTGTATCTAAGCCCGTGCTGTACCTGTCCTGGGAGTATTTGATGGGGGACGGTGTAGAGGGAGCTTTACTCTGTATCTAACCCCGTGCTGTGCCTGTCCTGGGAGTGTTTGATGCGGACGGTGTAGAGGGAGCTTTACTCTGTCTCTCACCCAGTGATGTCCCTGTCCTGGGAGTGTTTGATGGGGACAGTGTAGATGGAACATTACTCTGTATCTAACCCCGTGATGTACCTGTCCTGGGAGTGTTTGATAGGGACAGTGTAGAGGGAGCTTTACTCTCTATCTAACCCCGTGCTGTACCTGTCCTGGGAGTGTTTCATGCGGGATGGTGTAGATGGAGCTTTACTCTGTATCTAAGCCCGTGCTGTACCTGTCCTGGGAGTGTTTGATGGGGACGGTGTAGAGGGAGATTTACTCTGTATCTAACACCGTGCTGTTGTCTGTCCTGGGAGTGATTGATGGGGACAGTGTAGAGGGAGCTTTACTCTGTATCTAACCCCGTGCTGTACCTGTCCTGGGACTGTTTGATGGGGACAGTGTAGAGGGAGCTTTACTCTGTATCTCATACCGTGCTGTACCTGCACTGGGAGTGTTTGATGTGTCAGTGTAGAGGGAGCTTTACTCTCTATCTAACCCCGTGCTGTACCTGTCCTGGGAGTATTTGATGTGGACAGTGTAGAGGGAGATTTACTCTGTATCTAACCCCGTGCTGTTCCTGTCCTGGGACTGTTTGATGCGGACAGTGTAGAGGGGGATTTGCTCTGTATCTAACTCCGTGCTGTACCAGTCCTGGGAGTGTTTGATGTGGACAGTGCAGATGGAGCTTTACTCTGTATCTAACCCCGTGCTGTACCTGTCCTGGGAGTGTTTGATGGGGACGGTGTAGAGGGAGATTTACTCTGTATCTAACCTCGTGCTGTACCTGTCCTGGGAGTGTTTGATGGTGACGGTGTAGAGGGAGCTGTACTCTGTATCTCACCCTGTGCTTTACCTGTCCTGGGAGTGTTTAATGGGGACAGTGTCGAGGGAGCTTTACTCTGTATCTAACCCCGTGCTGTACCTGTCCTGGGAGTGTTTGATGGGGACGGTGTAGAGGGAGATTTACTCTGCATCTAACCCTGTGCTGTACCTGTCCTGGGATTGTTTGATGGGGACAGTGTAGAGGGAGCTTTACTGTGTATCTATCCCCGTGCTGTACCTGTCCTGGAAGTGTTGGATGGGCACAGTGTAGAGGGAGCTTTACTCTGTATCTAACCCCGTGCTGTACCTGTCCTGGGAGTGTTTGATGGGGACAGTGTGGAGGGAGCCTTACTCTGTATCTAACCCCGTGCTTACCTGTCCTGGAAATGTTGGATGGGGACAGTGTAGAGGGAGCTTTACTCTGTATCTAACCTCGTGCTGTACCTGTCCTGGAAGTGTTTGATGGGGACAGTGTAGAGGGAGCCTTACTCTGTACCTGTCCTGGAAATGTTGGATGGGGAAGGTGTAGAGGGAGCTTTACTCTGTATCTCACCCCGTGCTGTACCTGTCCTGGGAGTGTTTGATGGGGACAGTGTCGAGGAAGCTTTACTCTGTATCTAACCCCGTGCTATACCTGTCCTGGAAGTGTTGGATGGGGACAGTGTAGTGGGAGATTTACTCTGTAGCTAACCCCGTGCTGTACCTGACCTGGGAGTGTTTGATGGGGACAGTGTAGAGGGAGCTTTACTCTGTATCTAACCCCGTGCTGTACCTGTCCTGGGAGTGATTGATGGGGACAGTGTAGCGGGAGCTTTACTCTATATCTAACCCCGTGCTGTACCTGTCCTGGGAGTGTTTGATGGGGACAGTGTAGAGGGAGATTTACTCTGTATCTAACCCCGTGCTGTACCTGTCCTGGGAGTGTTTGATGGGGACAGTGTAGAGGGAGCTTTACTCTGTATCTAACCCTGTCCTGTACCTGTCATGGGAGTGTTGGATGGGGACAGTGTATAGGGAGCTTTACTCTGTATCTAACACCGTGCTGTACCTGTCCTGGGAGTGATTGATGGGGACAGTGTAGAGGGAGCTTTACTCTGTATCTAACCCCGTGCTGTACCTGTCCTGGGAGTGTTTGATGGGGACAGTGTAGAGGGAGCTTTAATCTGTATCTAACCCTGTGCTGTACCTGTCCTGGGAGTGTTGGATGGGGACCGTGTAGTGGGAGCTTTTCTCTGTATCTAACCCCGTTCTGTACCTGTCCTCGGAGTGTTTGATGGGTACTGTGTAGAGGGAGCCTTACTCTGTATCTAACCCCGTGCTCTACCTGTCCTGGGATTGTTTGATGGGGACAGTGTAGAGGGAGCTTTACTGTGTATCTCACCCCGTGCTGTATCTGTCCTGGAAGTGTTGGATGGGGACAGTGTAGAGGGAGCTTTACTCTGTATCTAACCCCGTGCTGTACCTGTCCTGGGAGTGTTTGATGGGGACAGTGTAGAGGGAGCCTTACTCTGTATCTAACCCCGTGCTGTACCTGTCCTGGGAGTGTTTGATAGGGACGTTGTAGAGGGAGCTTTTATCTGATTCTAACCCCGTGCTGTACCTGTCCTGGGAGTGTTTGATAGGGACAGTGTAGAGAGAGCTTTACTCTCTATCTAACCCCGTGCTGTTCCTGTCCTGGGAGTGTTTGATGCGGGACGGTGTAGATGGAGCTTTACTCTGTATCTAAGCCCGTGCTGTACCTGTGCTGGGAGTATTTGATGGGGGACGGTGTAGAGGGAGCTTTGCTCTGTATCTAACCCCGTGCTGTACCTGTCCTGGGAGTGTTTGATGGGGACGGTGTAGAGTGAGCTTTACTCTGTATCTAACCCCGTGCTGTACCTGTCCTGGGACTGTTTGATGGGGACAGTGTAGAGGGAGCTTTACTCTGTATCTCATCCCGTGCTGTACCTGCACTGGGAGTATTTGATGGGGACAGTGTAGAAGGAGCTTTACTCTGTATCTCACCCCGTGCTGTACCTGTCCTGGGAGAGTTTGATGGGGACGGTGTAGCGGGAGCTTGAGTCTGTATCTAACCCCGTGCTGTACCTGTCCTGGTAGTGTTTGATGGGGACCGTGTAGAGGGAGCTGTACTCTGTATCTTACCCCGTGCTGTGCCTGTCCTGGGAGTGTTTGATGCGGACGGTGTAGAGGGAGCTTTACTCTGTCTCTCACCCAGTGATGTCCCTGTCCTGGGAGTGTTTGATGGGGACAGTGTAGAGGGAACATTACTCTGTATCTAACCCCGTGATGTACCTGTCCTGGGAGTGTTTGATAGGGACAGTGTAGAGGGAGCTTTACTCTGTATCTAACCCCGTGCTGTACCTGTCCTGGGAGTGTTTAATGCGGGACGGTGTAGATGGAGCTTTACTCTGTATCTAAGCCCGTGCTGTACCTGTCCTGGGAGTATTTGATGGGGGACGGTGTAGAGGGAGCTTTACTCTGTATCTAACCCCGTGCTGTTGTCTGTCCTGGGAGTGATTGATGGGGACAGTGTAGAGGGAGCTTTACTCTGTATCTAACCCCGTGCTGTACCTGTCCTGGGAGTGTTTGATGGGGACAGTGTAGAGGGAGCTTTACTCTGTATCTAACCCCGTGCTGTACCTGTCCTGGAAGTGTTGGATGGGGACAGTGTAGTGGGAGATTTACTCTGTATCTAACCCTGTGCTGTACCTGTCCTGGGAGTGTTTGATGGGGACGGTGTAGAGGAGATTTACTCTGTATCTAACACCGTGCTGTACCTGTCCTGGGAGTGTTTGATGGGGACGGTGTAGAGGAGATTTACTCTGTATCTAACACCGTGCTGTACCTGTCCTGGGAGTGTTTGATGGGGACAGTGTAGGGGGAGCTTTACTCTGTATCTAACCCCGTGCTGTACCTGTCCTGGGAGTGTTTGATGGGGACAGTGTAGAGGGAGCTTTACTCTGTATCTAACCCCGTGCTGTACCTGTCCTGGGAGTGTTTGATGGGGACGGTGTAGAGGGAGCTTTACTCTGTATCTAACCCCGTGCTGTACCTGTCCTGGGAGTGTTTGATGGGGACAGTGTAGAGGGAGATTTACTCTGTATCTAACCCCGTGCTGTACCTGTCCTGTGAGTGTTTGATGGGGACGGTGTAGCGGGAGCTTGACTCTGTATCTAACCCCGTGCTGTACCTTTCCTGGGAATGTTTGATTGGGACAGTGTAGAGGGAGATTTACTCTGTATCTAACCCTGTGCTGTACCTGTCCTGGGAGTGTTTGATGGGGACGGTGTAGAGGGAGCTTTACTCTGTATCTTACCCTGTCCTGTACCTGTCCTGGGAGTGTTGGAAGGGGACAGTGTATAGGGAGCTTTACTCTGTATCTAACACCGTGCTGTACCTGTCCTGGGAGTGATTGATGGGGACAGTGTAGAGGGGGCTGTACTCTCTATCTAACCCCGGGCTGTATCTGTCCTGGGAGTGTTTGATGGGGACAGTGTAGAGGGAGATTTACTCTGTATCTAACCCCGTGCTGTACCTGTCCTGGGAGTGTTTGATGGGGACGGTGTAGAGGGAGCTTTACTCTGTATCTTACCCTGTCCTGTACCTGTCCTGGGAGTGTTGGAAGGGGACAGTGTATAGGGTGCTTTACTCTGTATCTAACCCCGTGCTGTACCTGTCCTGGGAGTGATTGATGGGGACAGTGTAGAGGGGGCTGTACTCTGTATCTAACCCCGGGCTGTATCTGTCCTGGGAGTGTTTGATGGGGACAGTGTAGAGGGAGATTTACTCTGTATCTAACCCCGTGCTGTACCTGTCCTGGGGAGTGTTTGAGTCTCTCTCTCTCTCTCTGGCCTCCCCCCTCAGATTGTTAACCTGAAGAAGACACTGAAGGCTAGCGGCGGTGCCCCCCAGGAGTCGGAGCCGCACGTGATGGAGAACCGGGAACCTGCTGCACCTCAGGACCAGCGTCTGTCCACCAAGAAGGCCTCCAAGGTGAAAGGGTGAGTGGCAGAGGTCACGATCCCGGCGGTGGGGGGGGTGTTTTGCCCCTTCGGCCCCTCGTCTCCCACCCAGGCCCCTTGCCTGGCTCATTTCGCTTTGTGCCCCCTGTCTGGTGACCCCCACCCCAGGCTCGAGTGGGGCTGATTGGGCCTCCTCCTGTTTCTGTGTGACAGGCTCGAGAAGGGGCTGAATGGATCTCCTCCTGTTCCTGTGTAACAGGCTCGAGAGGGGCTGAATGGGCCTCCTCTTGTTCCAGTCCAACAGGCTCGAGAGGGGCTGAATGGCCCTCCTCCTGTTCCTGTGTAACAGGCTCGAGAGGGGCTGAATGGGCCTCCTCCTGTTCCTGTGTAACAGGCTCGAGAGGGGATGAATGGGCCTCCTCCTGTTCCTGTGTAACAGGCTCGAGAGGGGCTGAATGGCCTCCTCCTGTTCCTGTGTAACAGGCTCGAGAGGGGCTGAATGGCCTCCTCTTGTTCCTGTGTAACAAGCTCGAGAGGGGCTGAATGGGCCTCCTCCTGTTCCTGTGTAACAGGCTCGAGAGGGGCTGAATGGCCTCCTCCTGTTCCTGTGTAACAGGCTCGAGAGGGGCTGAATGGCCTCCTCTTCTTCCTGTGTAACAGCCTCGAGAGGAGCTGAATGAAGCTCCTCCTGTTCCTGTTTAACAGGCTTGAGAGGGGCTGAATGGCCTCCTCTTGTTCCTGTGTAACAAGCTCGAGAGGGGCTGAATGGGCTCCTCCTGTTCCTGTGTAACAAGCTTGAGAGGGGCTGAATGGCCCTCCTCCTGTTCCTGTGTAACAGGCTCGAGAGGGGCTGAATGGGGCCTCCTCCTGTTCCTGTGTAACAGGTTCGAGAGGGGCTGAATGGCCTCCTCCTGTTCCTGTGTAACAGGCTCGAGAGGGTCTGAATGGGCCTCCTCCTGTTCCTGTGTAACAGGCTCGAGAGGGGCTGAATGGTCTCCTCCTGTCCCAGTGTAACAGCCTCGAGTGGGGCCTGAATGGGGCTCCCCCTGAGTGCACGGGGGTTAATAACTGCATCTCTCTGTTCCTCTTTCAGACTCCGAGGAAGTGGGAAGATCTGGTCCAAGTCAAATTAATTTCTCATTTTCCAGTCAATGCTTTTCCACTTGCTGTGTCACTTCCTGTCCCCCTCTCGCTGTCTCTCTCTCTCTCTCTCTCTCTCTTTCTGCCTCTCTCTCCCCCTCCCCCTCTCTGTCTGCTCTCTCCTTCCCTCTCTCTGTGCCTCTCTCTCCCCTCCCACCCTCTGTTTGCCTCTCTCCCTCCCACACTCTGTGCCTCTCTCTCCCTCCCTCTATCTCCTCCTATCTCTGTCTGCCTCTCTCTCTCTCCCTCCCTCTCCCTGTCTGCCTCTCTCTCTCTCCCTCCCTCTCTCTGTCTGCCTCTCTCCCTCCCTCTCTCTGTCTGCCTTTCTCCCTCCCTCTCTCTGTCTGCCTCTCTCTCTCTCCCTCCCTCTCTCTGTCTGCCTCTCTCCCTCCCTCTCTCTGTCTGCCTCTCTCCCTCCCTCTCTCTCTCTGTCTGCCTCTCTCCCTCCCTCTCTCTGTCTGCCTCTGTCCCTCCCTCTCTGTGTCTGCCTCTCTCTCTCCCTCCCTCTGTCTGCCTCTCTCTCTCCCTCCCTCTCTCTGTCTACCTTTCTCTCTCCCTCCCTCTCTCTGTCTGTCTCTCTCCCCTGCTCTCTTTTCCTCTCTCTCTCTCCCCTCCCCTCCCTTTCTCTGTCAGCCTCTCTCCCCACCACCCCCAATCTCTTTGCCTCCCCCTCTCTCTCTCTCTCTGTTCCCCCTCCTCCCCCACCATTTCTCTCTGCCTCTCCCCTCCCTCCCTCCTCCCCCCTGCTCTTTCCCAATGTGTGGACCCTGCCTGAACAGCTTGTCAGCTGGGGCAGGCGGCGTGTGTGTGTGTGTGTGTGTGTGTCTGTGTGAACTGTGACGGGGAACCCTGCCTGGAGACCAGGAGGGAGAGCGGCCCAGACTGAGGACACCGCGTATATTGACGCTCTGGCGGTATTGCCCTGAGAACAGGGGCTGAATACCCCTCTGTACCTGGGAGCTGAGCAGAATCAGAGTCTGCACTCCACGCTTGTCGAAGTGTGAATATTCGCAGGTTGAAATTCCCTATCTCTCTCTCTCTCTCAGAATCAAAACATTAAAATATTTTAGAGCTTCAATGAATTCTAAGCATTCTGTTCTCTCCTCGATGTCTGTGTATATCTGAGAGTAATGGAGAGGGAGCTCCGTATTGTACCTGTCCCTGGGAGTGCTCGATGCTGACACTGGGTATAATGTGGGGAGGGGGTTACACTGTCAGGGTAGTGTACAGGGAGCTCTGTATTGTACCTGTCCCTGGGAGTGCTCGATGCTGACACTGGGTATAAAGTGGGGAGTGGGTTACACTGTCAGGGTAGTGTACAGGGAGCTCTGTATTGTACCTGTCCCTGGGAGTGCTCGATGCTGACACTGAGTATAAAGTGGGGAGGGGGGTTACACTGTCAGGGTAATGTAGAGGGAGCTCTGTATTGTACCTGTCCCTGGGAGTGCTAGATGCTGACACTGGGTATAAAGTGGGGAGGTTACACTGACAGGGTAATGTAGAGGGAGCTCTGTACTGTACCTGTCCCTGGGAGTGCTCGATGCTGACACTGGGTATAAAGTGGGGAGGGGGTTACACTGTCAGGGTAGTGTAGAGGGAGCTCTGTATTGTACCTGTCCCTGGGAGTGCTCGATGCTGACACTGGGTATAAAGTGGGGAGGGGGGTTACACTGTCAGGGTAATGTAGAGGGAGCTCCGTATTGTACCTGTCCCTGGGAGTGCTCGATGCTGACACTGGGTATAAAGTGGGGAGGGGGTTACACTGTCAGTGTAATGTAGAGGGAGCTCTGTATTGTACCTGTCCCTGGGAGTGCTCGATGCTGACACTGGGTATAAAGTGGGGAGGGGGTTACACTGTCAGGGTAATGTAGAGGGAGCTCTGTATTGTACCTGTCCCTGGGAGTGCTCGATGCTGACACTGGGTATAAAGTGGGGAGGGGGTTACACTGTCAGGGTAGTGTAGAGGGAGCTCTGTATTGTACCTGTCCCTGGGAGTGCTCGATGCTGACACTGGGTATAAAGTGGGGAGGGGGTTACACTGTCAGGGTAATGTAGAAGGAGCTCTGTATTGTACCTGTCCCTGGGAGTGCTCGATGCTGACACTGGGTATAAAGTGGGGAGGAGGTTACACTGTCAGGGTAATGTAGAGGGAGCTCTGTATTGAACCTGTCCCTGGGAGTGCTCGATGCTGACACTGGGTATAAAGTGGGGAGGGGGTTACACTGTCAGGGTAATGTAGAGGGAGCTCTGTATTGTACCTGTCCCTGGGAGTGCTCGATGCTGACACTGGGTATAAAGTGGGGAGGGGGTTACACTGTCAGGGTAATGTAGAGGGAGCTCTGTATTGTACCTGTCTCTGGGAGTACTCGATGCTGACACTGGGTATAAAGTGGGGAGAGGGTTACACTGTCAGGGTAATGTAGAGGGAGCTCTGTATTGTACCTGTCCCTGGGAGTGCTGGATGCTGACACTGGGTATAAAGTGGGGAGGGGGTTACACTGTCAGGGTAATGTAGAGGGAGCTCTGTATTGTACCTGTCTCTGGGAGTGCTCGATGCTGACACTGGGTATAAAGTGGGGAGGGGGTTACACTGTCAGGGTAATGTAGAGGGAGCTCTGTATTGTACCTGTCCCTGGGAGTGCTCGATGCTGACACTGGGTATAAAGTGGGGAGGGGGTTACACTGTCAGGGTAATGTAGAGGGAGCTCTGTATTGTACCTGTCCCTGGGAGTGCTCGATGCTGACACTGGGTATAAAGTGGGGAGGGGATTACACTGTCAGGGTAATGTAGAGGGAGCTCTGTATTGTACCTGTCCCTGGGAGTGCTCGATGCTGACACTGGGTATAAAGTGGGGAGGGAGGTTGGGTGGGGGATGGGGGGGTGCGGAAATGAAGGGTTCTCCAGGGTTACAAAGGCGATGAAGATGGACAGCTCCGAGGGGGGCTGCATGGGCTCTTGCTGTGCCTATAAGGGACGCCGTCGACCTCCAGTGGCTGCGACGTGGATCGAGGTTGTCTCTGAGCTGCCTCTCGCCGCGTGCTGCTCCGCTTGGGCAGGCATCGCTCGCGCCTGGGGAAAGCTGGCAGGGCGGGTGACGTGTTGCTGCGGCAGGAGACCGAGGCGATCCAGAGCCAACTCCCTCGGTCGCCTTGCGTTTGCGGCTCGAGGAACTTCGGATGTGAGTGGACGAGGTGGAGGCTGAGCTGCAGACAGTGCGTCACGTGCTGGAAGGGTGGGGGAGGGGGGTCAAGTTACCTCAGACACTTTGCTTCATTCAAGTGAGGGGACGAAATAGGGACGTAGTAGCGTTAGGGGGCAAGAGTTTGAACCGTTAGGCGCTCACGTAAGCAGAACCTCCAAGGTAATAATCTCAGGATTACTACCTGAGCAAACCGGCACAGGGTGAATAAAGTCAAGGAGTTAAACGCGAGGCTCGGAGATTGGTGTGGGAGGAATGGGGCACTGGCGCCAGTACTGGGGTAGCAGGGAGCTGTTCCGGTGGGAACGGGCTTCAGTTGAACAGTGCTTGGGACCATTGTCGCGGTGAATCGAATGACTAGGGCTGCAGCGAGAGAGCTTGAACTAAAAAGAGAGGGGGGAGGGATCTGGGGAAGGGATTATGGCGACTTGCAAAGCAAAAGGATATGGTCGCACTGCAGGGCAGCTATTTAGGTATTGATACCCAGAGTGTGACAGGAAGGGACAGTGTGTCTCAATATATAGAAACCAAGCAAAGGAGGAAAAAATGGTAAAGGCAAAATTAATGGCTTGTTACTTCAATGCATGTAGGATTCGGAACAAAATAAATAAATTAGCGGCACAAATAGAGCTTAATGGGTATGATCTTATAGCCGTTACAGAGACACAGTTACAAGGAGATCAAAGCCGGGGACTAAATATTCAGGGGTGTGTGACTTTTCACAAGGACAAGCTGGGAGGAAAGGGTGGTGGGGTAGCTTTGTTAGTACGAGGTGGAATAAGTACGGTAGCGAGAAACGATCTTGGATCGGAAGATTGGCGGAGGTAAGAAATAAGGGGGAGAAGACACTGGTGGGAGTAGTCTATATGCACCCCTGACAGAAGCTATACTGTAGGACAGAGAATGAATCAGGAGATAATGAGGACCTGTGAAAAAGGGCCGTACATCAATCATGGGTGACTTTCATGTTCACGTGGGTTGGAAAAATCATGAGCAAGAATTTATTGAGCGTATTTGGGGACAGTTTCCTGGAACAATATGTTGTGAATCCAACCAGGCTATCTTGGACCTGGTCATGTGCAGGTTTAATAAACGATCTCAGAGTAAAAGATCCCTGAGGAAAGAGTGACCATAACGTGGTGGAGTTCAGCATTCAGTTTGAGAGTGGGAAAACTTGCGTTGGAAACAACTGTGCTAAACTTCAATCAGGGTAATCACAAAGGAATGGGGGCAGAGTTGGCTGGAGCGGACTGGGATAGACGTTCAGCAGAAAGGACGATTGATGGACAATGGCAGACGTTGAAGAAAATAGTTCACGACTCACAACAGAGATGTTTGCGGGTGAGGAAGGAGGATTCAAGGAAGGGGATAAACCAACCCTGGTTCACCAAGCCAGTTGAGAGTATCAAATTGCAAGAAAAAAAACATACAGTGTGACAAAGATTAGCGGTAAGCCGGAGGATTGGGAAAGGCTTAAAAACCAACAAAAAGTAAATAAAAGAGGGAGAAAATAAACTGTGAGGGTAAACTCACAAGTAATATAAAAATGGGCAGTAAGAGCTTCTTGAAATATATAAAAAGGAAGAGAGGGGCCACAACGTGAATATTGGCCCCTCAGAGAATGAGACTGGGGAAATAACAGTGGGGAACCAGGAAATGGCAGGAGGAGTTGAATAAATATTTGGCACCTGTCTTTATGGTTAAAAAATGCTAATAGCATTCCAAAAATACTAAATAATCAAGGGGCAAAAGGGGAAGGGGGTGGAAATAAATACAATAACTAGCGCTGGAGAAAAAGTACGAGGGTTAATGGCCAATAAATCCCCTGGATCTGAAGGGTTGCATCCCAGGATATTAAAGGAAACAGCAACAGAGATAGCGGATGCACTGGCGCTAAGTCTCGGATTCTGGGAAAAGTCCCAGAGGTTTGGAGAACGGCCAACGGCACACCCTTATTCAAAAAGGGGTCAGAGACAAAAAAAGCAGGTAACGATGGGCTGAACATCTGTCACTCGGAAAACGTTAAGAGTCTGTTATGAAGGACGTAATGGCGGAGCATTTAGAAACGCATAATCTGATCAAGCAGAGTCAAGCGTGGCTTCATGAAAGGGGAAATCATGCCTGGCAAATTTATTCGAATTCTTTGAGAAGCAAACAAGGAGGGTAAATAAAGGGGAACCAGTAGATGTAATATATCTGGATTTCCAAACGGTGTTTGGGTCAGAGCCCACGGTGTTGGGAGTAGTATGTTAGCATGAATTTAGGATTGGCGAACTAATAGAAGACAGATAGCTGGGATAAGGGGGGCATTTTCAGGAGGGCAGCCTGTAACTGGTGGAGTACCACTGGGGCCACAATTATTCACTTCCCTCAGACGGCGTTTGCAGATGACATAAAGACAGGTGGGAGGTCAAGCGGTGAAGACGACACACGGAGCCCGCAGAGGGATGGGAGAATCCCAGAGATCGAGCATACAGGTTCAGCGGGTCATCGGGAAGGCAAGTGGAACATTGGAAACGGGAGCATAAAAATTTCGGGAGGCCTTGCTAAAACTACACAGCGTTAGACCACGCCTAGAGTACCGGGAACAGTTCTGGGTCGCCTGATCTCAGGAAAGATGTGCTGGCACTGGAGGCAGTCCACAGAAGGTTCACTCGGTCAATCCCAGGGATGGTCTTATAGGCAGAGGTTGAGGAGGTTGGGCCTGTACTCGTTGGAGTTTAGAAGAATGAGAGGCGACCTTACTGGAACAGGTAAGATCCTTAGGGGGGGCCTTGACATGGTTCGATGGTGAGAGGTTGTTTCCCCTTGTGGGAGGGTCGAGGACCAGAGAATTAATCTCAGAGTGAGAGGTTGTCCACTTCAGACAGAGACGAGGAGGAACTTCTGCTCTCAGAGGGTCGTGAATCTGTGGAATTCTTTACCGCCGAGGGCTGTAGAGGCTGGATCATGAAGCATATTCAAGGCTCAGAGAGATTTTTAATCCGTAAGGGAATCGAGGGGTTATAGGGAAAATGGAGGAAGGTGGAGTGGAGGATTATGTGATCAGCCAAGATCCCGTGGATGGACAGGGCAGACTCGATGGGCTGAATGGCTTACTTCTGCTCCTGGGTCAATGTTAAGTCAGCGGCAGTGAGGGAGATACCAGACTGGGGGAGCTCCAGAGTGAGTTCCCGCAAGTCTCCCTCGACTGTCTGCCTGGGGAACACGCAGATCTCAGTCCCAGCGACCCCACTGTCACCACTCGCCACCACCTCCCACTCCCACAGCTGCAACCAACACCCACCCCGCCCCCCCCCCACCCACCCCCCATCCAGACCCCCACCCCCATACCCCTCCAGGCCATCTCTAGCCCCTCTGAACCACACGCTGACTCTCGCTGGGCTGGGACGGAGACTGAGGCTTGCTGGATCGGGAGCAGGAACCCGGGCTGATTCACCCCCACCTCCCTAACCCAGGGGGTCAGTGGACAGGGATGGGGAGCAGGAACCCGGGCTGATTCACCCCCACCTCCCTAACCCAGGGGTTAGTGGACAGGGATGGGGAGCAGGAACCCGGGCTGATTCACCTCCCCCTCCCTAACCCAGGGGTCAGTGGACAGGGATCGGGAGCAGGAACCCGGGCTGATTCACACCCCTCCCTAACCCAGGGGTCAGTGGACAGGGATCGGGAGCAGGAACCCGGGCTGATTCACACCCCGCCCTAACCCAGGGGTCAGTGGACAGGGATGGGGAGCAGGAACCCGGGCTGATTCACACCCCCCTCCCTAACCCAGGGGTCAGTGGACAGGGATGGGGAGCAGGAACCCGGGCTGATTCACCCCCACCTCCCTAACCCAGGGGTCAGTGGACAGGGATGGGGAGCAGGAACCCAGGCTGATTCACCACCCCTCCCTAACCCAGGGGTCAGTGGACATGGATGGGGAGCAGGAACCCGGGCTGATTCACCCCCCCCTCCCTAACCCAGGGGTCAGTGGACAGGGATGGGGAGCAGGAACCCGGGCTGATTCACCCCCCCCCCTCCCTAACCCAGGGGTCAGTGGACAGGGATGGGGAGCAGGAACCCAGGCTGATTCACCCTCCCCTCCCTAACCCAGGGGTCAGTGGACAGGGATCAGGAGCAGGAAGCCGGGCTGATTCTGCCCACTCCCTAACCCAGGGGTCAGTGGACAGGGATGGGGAGCAGGAACCCAGGCTGATTCACCCTCCCCTCCCTAACCCAGGGGTCAGTGGACAGGGATCAGGAGCAGGAAGCCGGGCTGATTCTGCCCACTCCCTAACCCATGGCCTCACTGGTACCTGGTGCAGTACATTCCGATGCGAGAGGAAGGAAGTGATTATTAATGGTGCAGTTATTCTCATCTCACAGCTGAGACATTTCACTCTGTGCCCTCATGTCACATGCTACCAGTCCCAGAGGTGCTGCGACTGACGGGAAAGGGAAGGGATCTCCCCTCTACAGTTACCAAACTTCACAGGGAGATTACACTCTGCAAAAGACCACTGTCCCCATCAGACACTCCCAGGACAGGTACAGCACGGGGTTAGATACAGAGTAAATCTCCCTCTACACTGTCCCCATCAAACACTCCCAGGACAGGTACAGCACGGGGTTAGATATAGAGTAAATCTCCCTTTACACCGTCCCCACCAAACACTCCCAGGACGGGTACAGCACGGGGTTAGATACAGAGTAAAGCTCCCTCTACACCGTCCCCATCAAACACTCCCAGGACAGGTACAGCACAGGGTTAGATACAGAGTAAATCTCCCTCTACACTGACCCCATCAAACACACCCAGGACAGGTACAGCACGGGGTAAGATACAGAGTAAAGCTCCCTCTACACTGTCCCCATCAAACACACCCAGGACAGGTACAGCACGGGGTTAGATACAGAGTAAAGCTCCCTCTACACTGTCCCCATCAAACACTCCCAGGACAGGTACAGCACGGGGTTAGATACAGAGTAAAGCTCCCTCTACACTGTCCCCATCAAACACTCCCAGGACAGGTACAGCACGGGGTTAGATACAGAGTAAAGGTCCCTCTACACTGTCCCCACCAAACAATCCCAGGACAGGAACAGCACGGGGTTAGATACACAGTAAAGCTCCCTCTACACTGTCCCCATCAAACACTCCCAGGACAGGTACAGCACGGGGTTAGATACAGAGTAAAGTTCCTTCTACAACGTCCCCATCAAACTCTCCCAGGACAGGTACAGCACGGGGTTAGATATAGAGTAAAGATCCCTCTACACTGTCCCCATCAAACACTCCCAGGGCAGGTACAGCACGGGGTTAGATACAGAGTAAAGCTCCCTCTACACCGTCCCCATCAAACACTCCCAGGACAGGTACAGCACGGGGTTAGATACAGAGTAAAGCTCCCTCTACACCATCCCCATCAAACACTCCCAGGACAGGTACAGCACAGGGTTAGATACAGAGTAAAGCTCCCACTACACCGTCCCCATCAAACACTCCCAGGACAGCTACAGCATGGGGTTAGATACAGAGTAAAGCTCCCTATACACCGTCCCTATCAAACACTCCCAGGACAGGTACAGCACGGGGTTAGATACAGAGTAAAGCTCCCTCTACACTGTCCCCATCAAACACTCCCAGGACAGGTACAGCACGGGGTTAGTGACAGAGTAAAGCTCCTTCTACACCGTCCACATCAAACACTCCCAGGACAGGTACAGCACGGGGTTAGATACAGAGTAAATCGCCTGCTTTACTGCCCCCATCAAACACTCCCAGGAAAGGTATAGCACAAGGTTAGATACAGAGTAAAGCTCCCTCTACATCATCCCCCATCAAACACTCCCAGAACAGGTACAGCACGGTGTTAGATACAGAGTAAGGCTCCCTCTACACCGTCCCCATCAAACACTCCCAGGACAGGTACAGCACGGGGTTAGATAGAGAGTAAAGCTCCCTGTACACAGTCCCAATCAAACATTCCCATGACAGGTACAGCACGGGGGATAGATACAGAGTAAAGCTCCCTCTACACTGTCCCCATCAAACACTCCCAGGACAGGTACAGCACGGAGTTAGATACAGAGTAAAGCTCCCTCTACACTGTCCCCATCAAACACTCCCAGGACAGGTACAGCACTGGGCAAGATACAGAGTAAAGCTCCCTCTACACTGTCCCCATCAAACACTCCCAGGACAGGTACAGCACGGGGTTAGATACAGAGTAAAGGTCCCTCTACACTGTCCCCACCAAACAATCCCAGGACAGGAACAGCACGGGGTTAGATACACAGTAAAGCTCCCTCTACACTGTCCCCATCAAACACTCCCAGGACAGGTACAGCACGGGGTTAGATACAGAGTAAAGTTCCTTCTACAACGTCCCCATCAAACTCTCCCAGGACAGGTACAGCACGGGGTTAGATATAGAGTAAAGATCCCTCTACACTGTCCCCATCAAACACTCCCAGGGCAGGTACAGCACGGGGTTAGATACAGAGTAAAGCTCCCTCTACACCGTCCCCATCAAACACTCCCAGGACAGGTACAGCACGGGGTTAGATACAGAGTAAAGCTCCCTCTACACCATCCCCATCAAACACTCCCAGGACAGGTACAGCACAGGGTTAGATACAGAGTAAAGCTCCCACTACACCGTCCCCATCAAACACTCCCAGGACAGCTACAGCATGGGGTTAGATACAGAGTAAAGCTCCCTATACACCGTCCCTATCAAACACTCCCAGGACAGGTACAGCACGGGGTTAGATACAGAGTAAAGCTCCCTCTACACTGTCCCCATCAAACACTCCCAGGACAGGTACAGCACGGGGTTAGTGACAGAGTAAAGCTCCTTCTACACCGTCCACATCAAACACTCCCAGGACAGGTACAGCACGGGGTTAGATACAGAGTAAATCGCCTGCTTTACTGCCCCCATCAAACACTCCCAGGAAAGGTATAGCACAAGGTTAGATACAGAGTAAAGCTCCCTCTACATCATCCCCCATCAAACACTCCCAGAACAGGTACAGCACGGTGTTAGATACAGAGTAAGGCTCCCTCTACACCGTCCCCATCAAACACTCCCAGGACAGGTACAGCACGGGGTTAGATAGAGAGTAAAGCTCCCTGTACACAGTCCCAATCAAACATTCCCATGACAGGTACAGCACGGGGGATAGATACAGAGTAAAGCTCCCTCTACACTGTCCCCATCAAACACTCCCAGGACAGGTACAGCACGGAGTTAGATACAGAGTAAAGCTCCCTCTACACTGTCCCCATCAAACACTCCCAGGACAGGTACAGCACTGGGCAAGATACAGAGTAAAGCTCCCTCTACACTGTCCCCATCAAACACTCCCAGGACAGGTACAGCACGGGGTTAGATACAGAGTAAAGCTCCCTCTACACCGTCCCCATCAAACACTCCCAGGACAGGTACAGCACGGGTTAGATACAGAGTAAATCACCCTCTACACCGTCCCCATCAGACACTCCCTGGACATGTACAGCACGGGGTTGGATACAGAGTAAATCTCCCTCTACACTGTCCCCATCAAACACTCCCAGGACAGGTACAGCACGGGGTTAGATACAGAGTAAAGCTCCCTCTACACTGTCCCCATCAAACACTCCCAGGACAGGTACAGCACGGGGTTAGATACAGAGTAAATCTCCCTCTACACTGTCCCCATCAAACACTCCCAGGACAGGTACAGCACGGAGTTAGATACAGAGTAAAGCTCCCTCTACACTGTCCCCATCAAACACTCCCAGGACATGTACAGCACGGGGTTAGATACAGAGTAAATCTCCCTCTGCACTGTCACCATCAAACACTCCCAGGACAGGTACAGCACGGGGTTAGATACAGAGTAAATCTCCCTCTACACTCTCCCCATCAAACACTCCCTGGACAGGTACAGCACGGGGTTAGATACAGAGTAAAGCTTCCTCTACACTGTCCCCATCAAACACTCCCAGGACAGGTACAGCACGGGGGTTAGATACAGAGTAAATCTCCCTCTACGCTGTCCCTATCAAACACTCCCAGGACAGGTACAGCACGGGGTTAGATACAGAGTAAAGCTCCCTCTACACTGTCCCCATCAAACACTCCCAGGACAGGTGCAGCACGGGGTTAGATACAGAGTAAATCTCCCTCTACACTGTCCCCATCAAACACTCCCAGGACAGGTACAGCATGGGGTTAGATACAGAGTAAAGCTCCCTTTACACTGTCCCCATCAAACACTCCCAGGACATGTACAGCACGGGGTTAGATACAGAGTAAAGCTCTTTCTACACAGTCCGAATCAAACACTCCCAGGACAGGTTCAGCACGGGGTTAGATACAGAGTAAAGCTCCCTCTACACTGTCCCCATCAAACACTCCCAGGACAGGTACAGCAGGGGGTTAGATACAGAGGAAATCTCCCTCTACACTGTCCCCATCAAACACTCCCAGGACAGGTACAGCACGGAGTTAGATACAGAGTAAAGCTCCCTCTACACTGTCCCCATCAAACACTCCCAGGACATGTACAGCACGGGGTTAGATACAGAGTAAAGCTCCCTCTACACTGTCCCCATCAAACACTCCCAGGACATGTACAGCACGGGGTTAGATACAGAGTAAATCTCCCTCTGCACTGTCACCATCAAACACTCACAGGACAGGTACAGCACGGGGTTAGATACAGAGTAAATCTCCCTCTACACTGTCCCCATCAAACACTCCCAGGACAGGTACAGCACGGGGTTAGATACAGAGTAAATCTCCCTCTACACTGTCTCCATCAAACACTCCCAGGACAGGTACAGCACGGGGTTAGATACAGAGTAAAGCTCCCTCTACACTGTCCCCATCAAACACTCCCAGGACAGGTACAGCACGGGGTTAGATACAGAGTAAAGCTCCCTCTACACTGTCCCCATCAAACACTCCCAGGACAGGTACAGCACGGGGTTAGATACAGAGTAAATCTCCCTCTACACTGTCCCCATCAAACACTCCCAGGACAGGTACAGCACGGAGTTAGATACAGAGTAAAGCTCCCTCTACACTGTCCCCATCAAACACTCCCAGGACATGTACAGCACGGGGTTAGATACAAAGTAAATCTCCCTCTGCACTGTCCCCATCAAACACTCCCAGGACAGGTACAGCACTGGGCAAGATACAGAGTAAAGCTCCCTCTACACCGTCCCCATCAAACACTCCCAGGACAGGTACAGCACGGGGTAAGATACAGAGTAAAGCTCCCTCTACACCGTCCACATCAAACACTCCCAGGACAGGTTCATGTAGGGGTTAGATGCAGATAAAACTCCCTCTACACCGTCTCCATCAAACACTCCCAGGACGGGTACAGCACGGGGTTAGATGCAGAGTAACGCTCCCTCCACATTGTCCCCATCAGACACTCCCAGGACAGTTACAGCACGGGTTAGATACAGAGTAAATCTCCCTCTACACCGTCCCCATCAGACACTCCCTGGACATGTACAGCACGGGGTTAGATACAGAGTAAATCTCCCTCTACACTGTCCCCATCAAACACTCCCAGGACAGGTACAGCACGGGGTTAGATACAGAGTAAAGCTCCCTCTACACTGTCCCCATCAAACACTCCCAGGACAGGTACAGCACGGGGTTAGATACAGAGTAAATCTCCCTCTACAATGTCCCCATCAAACACTCCCAGGACAGGTACAGCACGGAGTTAGATACAGAGTAAAGCTCCCTCTACACTGTCCCCATCAAACACTCCCAGGACATGTACAGCACGGGGTTAGATACAGAGTAAATCTCCCTCTGCACTGTCACCATCAAACACTCACAGGACAGGTACAGCACGGGGTTAGATACAGAGTAAATCTCCCTCTACACTGTCCCCATCAAACACTCCCAGGACAGGTACAGCACGGGGTTAGATACAGAGTAAATCTCCCTCTACACTGTCTCCATCAAACACTCCCAGGACAGGTACATCACGGGGTTAGATACAGAGTAAAGCTCCCTCTACACTGTCCCCATCAAACACTCCCAGGACAGGTACAGCACGGGGTTAGATACAGAGTAAAGCTCCCTCTACACCGTCCCCATCAAACACTCCCAGGACAGGTACAGCACGGGTTAGATACAGAGTAAATCTCCCTCTACACCGTCCCCATCAGACACTCCCTGGACATGTACAGCACGGGGTTGGATACAGAGTAAATCTCCCTCTACACTGTCCCCATCAAACACTCCCAGGACAGGTACAGCACGGGGTTAGATACAGAGTAAAGCTCCCTCTACACCGTCCCCATCAAACACTCCCAGGACAGGTACAGCACGGAGTTAGATACAGAGTAAAGCTCCCTCTACACTGTCCCCATCAAACACTCCCTGGACAGGTACAGCACGGGGTTAGATACAGAGGAAAGCTTCCTCTACACTGTCCCCATCAAACACTCCCAGGACAGGTACAGCACGGGGTTAGATACAGAGTAAATCTCCCTCTACACTGTCCCCATCAAACACTCCCAGGACAGGTACAGCACGGAGTTAGATACAGAGTAAAGCTCCCTCTACACTGTCCCCATCAAACACTCCCAGGACATGTACAGCACGGGGTTAGATACAGAGTAAATCTCCCTCTGCACTGTCACCATCAAACACTCCCAGGACAGGTACAGCACGGGGTTAGATACAGAGTAAAGCTCCCTCTACACCGTCCCCATCAAACACTCCCAGGACAGGTACAGCACGGGGTTAGATACAGAGTAAAGCTCCCTCTACACCGTCCCCATCAAACACTCCCAGGACAGGTACAGCACGGGGTTAGATACAGAGTAAAGCTCCCTCTACACTGTCCCCATCAAAAACTCCCAGGACAGGTACAGCACGGGGTTAGATACAGAGTAAATCTCCCTCTACACCGTCCCCATCAAACACTCCCAGGACAGGTACAGCACGGGGTTAGATACAGAGTAAAGCTCCCTCTACACCGTCCCCATCAAACACTCCCAGGACAGGTACAGCACGGGGTTAGATACAGAGTAAAGCTCCCTCTACACTGTCCCCATCAAACACTCCCAGGACAGGTTCAGCACGGGGTTAGATACAGAGTAAAGCTCCCTCTACACTGTCCCCATCAAACACTCCCAGGACAGGTACAGCAGGGGGTTAGATACAGAGTAAATCTCCCTCTACACTGTCCCCATCAAACACTCCCAGGACAGGTACAGCACGGAGTTAGATACAGAGTAAAGCTCCCTCTACACTGTCCCCATCAAACACTCCCAGGACATGTACAGCACGGGGTTAGATACAGAGTAAAGCTCCCTCTACACTGTCCCCATCAAACACTCCCAGGACATGTACAGCACGGGGTTAGATACAGAGTAAATCTCCCTCTGCACTGTCACCATCAAACACTCACAGGACAGGTACAGCACGGGGTTAGATACAGAGTAAATCTCCCTCTACACTGTCTCCATCAAACACTCCCAGGACAGGTACAGCACGGGGTTAGATACAGAGTAAAGCTCCCTCTACACTGTCCCCATCAAACACTCCCAGGACAGGTACAGCACGGGGTTAGATACAGAGTAAAGCTCCCTCTACACTGTCCCCATCAAACACTCCCAGGACAGGTACAGCACGGGGTTAGATACAGAGTAAATCTCCCTCTACACTGTCCCCATCAAACACTCCCAGGACAGGTACAGCACGGAGTTAGATACAGAGTAAAGCTCCCTCTACACTGTCCCCATCAAACACTCCCAGGACATGTACAGCACGGGGTTAGATACAGAGTAAATCTCCCTCTGCACTGTCACCATCAAACACTCCCAGGACAGTTACAGCACGGGGTTAGATGCAGAGTAAATCTCCCTCTACACCGTCCCCATCAAACACTCCCAGGACAGGTACAGCACGGGGTAAGATACAGAGTAAAGCTCCCTCTACACCGTCCACATCAAACACTCCCAGGACAGGTTCATGTAGGGGTTAGATGCAGATAAAACTCCCTCTACACCGTCTCCATCAAACACTCCCAGGACGGGTACAGCACGGGGTTAGATGCAGAGTAACGCTCCCTCCACAATGTCCCCATCAGACACTCCCAGGACAGTTACAGCACGGGTTAGATACAGAGTAAATCTCCCTCTACACCGTCCCCATCAGACACTCCCTGGACATGTACAGCACGGGGTTAGATACAGAGTAAATCTCCCTCTACACTGTCCCCATCAAACACTCCCAGGACAGGTACAGCACGGGGTTAGATACAGAGTAAAGCTCCCTCTACACTGTCCCCATCAAACACTCCCAGGACAGGTACAGCACGGGGTTAGATACAGAGTAAATCTCCCTCTACAATGTCCCCATCAAACACTCCCAGGACAGGTACAGCACGGAGTTAGATACAGAGTAAAGCTCCCTCTACACTGTCCCCATCAAACACTCCCAGGACATGTACAGCACGGGGTTAGATACAGAGTAAATCTCCCTCTGCACTGTCACCATCAAACACTCACAGGACAGGTACAGCACGGGGTTAGATACAGAGTAAATCTCCCTCTACACTGTCCCCATCAAACACTCCCAGGACAGGTACAGCACGGGGTTAGATACAGAGTAAATCTCCCTCTACACTGTCTCCATCAAACACTCCCAGGACAGGTACATCACGGGGTTAGATACAGAGTAAAGCTCCCTCTACACTGTCCCCATCAAACACTCCCAGGACAGGTACAGCACGGGGTTAGATACAGAGTAAAGCTCCCTCTACACCGTCCCCATCAAACACTCCCAGGACAGGTACAGCACGGGTTAGATACAGAGTAAATCTCCCTCTACACCGTCCCCATCAGACACTCCCTGGACATGTACAGCACGGGGTTGGATACAGAGTAAATCTCCCTCTACACTGTCCCCATCAAACACTCCCAGGACAGGTACAGCACGGGGTTAGATACAGAGTAAAGCTCCCTCTACACTGTCCCCATCAAACACTCCCAGGACAGGTACAGCACGGAGTTAGATACAGAGTAAAGCTCCCTCTACACTGTCCCCATCAAACACTCCCTGGACAGGTACAGCATGGGGTAAGATACAGAGGAAAGCTTCCTCTACACTGTCCCCATCAAACACTCCCAGGACAGGTACAGCACGGGGTTAGATACAGAGTAAATCTCCCTCTACACTGTCCCCATCAAACACTCCCAGGACAGGTACAGCACGGAGTTAGATACAGAGTAAAGCTCCCTCTACACTGTCCCCATCAAACACTCCCAGGACATGTACAGCACGGGGTTAGATACAGAGTAAATCTCCCTCTGCACTGTCACCATCAAACACTCCCAGGACAGGTACAGCACGGGGTTAGATACAGAGTAAATCTCCCTCTACACTGTCCCCATCAAACACTCCCAGGACAGGTACAGCACGGGGTTAGATACAGAGTAAATCTCCCTCTACACTGTCTCCATCAAACACTCCCAGGACAGGTACAGCACGGGGTTAGATACAGAGTAAAGCTCCCTCTACACTGTCCCCATCAAACACTCCCAGGACAGGTACAGCACGGGGTTAGATACAGAGTAAAGCTCCCTCTACACTGTCCCCATCAAACACTCCCAGGACAGGTACAGCACGGGGTTAGATACAGAGTAAATCTCCCTCTACACTGTCCCCATCAAACACTCCCAGGACAGGTACAGCACGGAGTTAGATACAGAGTAAAGCTCCCTCTACACTGTCCCCATCAAACACTCCCAGGACATGTACAGCACGGGGTTAGATACAGAGTAAATCTCCCTCTGCACTGTCACCATCAAACACTCCCAGGACAGTTACAGCACGGGGTTAGATGCAGAGTAAATCTCCCTCTACACTGTCCCCATCAAACACTCCCAGGACAGGTACAGCACTGGGCAAGATACAGAGTAAAGCTCCCTCTACACCGTCCCCATCAAACACTCCCAGGACAGGTACAGCACGGGGTAAGATACAGAGTAAAGCTCCCTCTACACCGTCCACATCAAACACTCCCAGGACAGGTTCATGTAGGGGTTAGATGCAGATAAAACTCCCTCTACACCGTCTCCATCAAACACTCCCAGGACGGGTACAGCACGGGGTTAGATGCAGAGTAACGCTCCCTCCACAATGTCCCCATCAGACACTCCCAGGACAGTTACAGCACGGGTTAGATACAGAGTAAATCTCCCTCTACACCGTCCCCATCAGACACTCCCTGGACATGTACAGCACGGGGTTAGATACAGAGTAAATCTCCCTCTACACTGTCCCCATCAAACACTCCCAGGACAGGGACAGCACGGGGTTAGATACAGAGTAAAGCTCCCTCTACACTGTCCCCATCAAACACTCCCAGGACAGGTACAGCACGGGGTTAGATACAGAGTAAATCTCCCTCTACAATGTCCCCATCAAACACTCCCAGGACAGGTACAGCACGGAGTTAGATACAGAGTAAAGCTCCCTCTACACTGTCCCCATCAAACACTCCCAGGACATGTACAGCACGGGGTTAGATACAGAGTAAATCTCCCTCTGCACTGTCACCATCAAACACTCACAGGACAGGTACAGCACGGGGTTAGATACAGAGTAAATCTCCCTCTACACTGTCCCCATCAAACACTCCCAGGACAGGTACAGCACGGGGTTAGATACAGAGTAAATCTCCCTCTACACTGTCTCCATCAAACACTCCCAGGACAGGTACATCACGGGGTTAGATACAGAGTAAAGCTCCCTCTACACTGTCCCCATCAAACACTCCCAGGACAGGTACAGCACGGGGTTAGATACAGAGTAAAGCTCCCTCTACACCGTCCCCATCAAACACTCCCAGGACAGGTACAGCACGGGTTAGATACAGAGTAAATCTCCCTCTACACCGTCCCCATCAGACACTCCCTGGACATGTACAGCACGGGGTTGGATACAGAGTAAATCTCCCTCTACACTGTCCCCATCAAACACTCCCAGGACAGGTACAGCACGGGGTTAGATACAGAGTAAAGCTCCCTCTACACCGTCCCCATCAAACACTCCCAGGACAGGTACAGCACGGAGTTAGATACAGAGTAAAGCTCCCTCTACACTGTCCCCATCAAACACTCCCTGGACAGGTACAGCACGGGGTTAGATACAGAGGAAAGCTTCCTCTACACTGTCCCCATCAAACACTCCCAGGACAGGTACAGCACGGGGTTAGATACAGAGTAAATCTCCCTCTACACTGTCCCCATCAAACACTCCCAGGACAGGTACAGCACGGAGTTAGATACAGAGTAAAGCTCCCTCTACACTGTCCCCATCAAACACTCCCAGGACATGTACAGCACGGGGTTAGATACAGAGTAAATCTCCCTCTGCACTGTCACCATCAAACACTCCCAGGACAGGTACAGCACGGGGTTAGATACAGAGTAAAGCTCCCTCTACACCGTCCCCATCAAACACTCCCAGGACAGGTACAGCACGGGGTTAGATACAGAGTAAAGCTCCCTCTACACCGTCCCCATCAAACACTCCCAGGACAGGTACAGCACGGGGTTAGATACAGAGTAAAGCTCCCTCTACACTGTCCCCATCAAAAACTCCCAGGACAGGTACAGCACGGGGTTAGATACAGAGTAAATCTCCCTCTACACCGTCCCCATCAAACACTCCCAGGACAGGTACAGCACGGGGTTAGATACAGAGTAAAGCTCCCTCTACACCGTCCCCATCAAACACTCCCAGGACAGGTACAGCACGGGGTTAGATACAGAGTAAAGCTCCCTCTACACTGTCCCCATCAAACACTCCCAGGACAGGTTCAGCACGGGGTTAGATACAGAGTAAAGCTCCCTCTACACTGTCCCCATCAAACACTCCCAGGACAGGTACAGCAGGGGGTTAGATACAGAGTAAATCTCCCTCTACACTGTCCCCATCAAACACTCCCAGGACAGGTACAGCACGGAGTTAGATACAGAGTAAAGCTCCCTCTACACTGTCCCCATCAAACACTCCCAGGACATGTACAGCACGGGGTTAGATACAGAGTAAAGCTCCCTCTACACTGTCCCCATCAAACACTCCCAGGACATGTACAGCACGGGGTTAGATACAGAGTAAATCTCCCTCTGCACTGTCACCATCAAACACTCACAGGACAGGTACAGCACGGGGTTAGATACAGAGTAAATCTCCCTCTACACTGTCTCCATCAAACACTCCCAGGACAGGTACAGCACGGGGTTAGATACAGAGTAAAGCTCCCTCTACACTGTCCCCATCAAACACTCCCAGGACAGGTACAGCACGGGGTTAGATACAGAGTAAAGCTCCCTCTACACTGTCCCCATCAAACACTCCCAGGACAGGTACAGCACGGGGTTAGATACAGAGTAAATCTCCCTCTACACTGTCCCCATCAAACACTCCCAGGACAGGTACAGCACGGAGTTAGATACAGAGTAAAGCTCCCTCTACACTGTCCCCATCAAACACTCCCAGGACATGTACAGCACGGGGTTAGATACAGAGTAAATCTCCCTCTGCACTGTCACCATCAAACACTCCCAGGACAGTTACAGCACGGGGTTAGATGCAGAGTAAATCTCCCTCTACACCGTCCCCATCAAACACTCCCAGGACAGGTACAGCACGGGGTAAGATACAGAGTAAAGCTCCCTCTACACCGTCCACATCAAACACTCCCAGGACAGGTTCATGTAGGGGTTAGATGCAGATAAAACTCCCTCTACACCGTCTCCATCAAACACTCCCAGGACGGGTACAGCACGGGGTTAGATGCAGAGTAACGCTCCCTCCACAATGTCCCCATCAGACACTCCCAGGACAGTTACAGCACGGGTTAGATACAGAGTAAATCTCCCTCTACACCGTCCCCATCAGACACTCCCTGGACATGTACAGCACGGGGTTAGATACAGAGTAAATCTCCCTCTACACTGTCCCCATCAAACACTCCCAGGACAGGTACAGCACGGGGTTAGATACAGAGTAAAGCTCCCTCTACACTGTCCCCATCAAACACTCCCAGGACAGGTACAGCACGGGGTTAGATACAGAGTAAATCTCCCTCTACAATGTCCCCATCAAACACTCCCAGGACAGGTACAGCACGGAATTAGATACAGAGTAAAGCTCCCTCTACACTGTCCCCATCAAACACTCCCAGGACATGTACAGCACGGGGTTAGATACAGAGTAAATCTCCCTCTGCACTGTCACCATCAAACACTCACAGGACAGGTACAGCACGGGGTTAGATACAGAGTAAATCTCCCTCTACACTGTCCCCATCAAACACTCCCAGGACAGGTACAGCACGGGGTTAGATACAGAGTAAATCTCCCTCTACACTGTCTCCATCAAACACTCCCAGGACAGGTACATCACGGGGTTAGATACAGAGTAAAGCTCCCTCTACACTGTCCCCATCAAACACTCCCAGGACAGGTACAGCACGGGGTTAGATACAGAGTAAAGCTCCCTCTACACCGTCCCCATCAAACACTCCCAGGACAGGTACAGCACGGGTTAGATACAGAGTAAATCTCCCTCTACACCGTCCCCATCAGACACTCCCTGGACATGTACAGCACGGGGTTGGATACAGAGTAAATCTCCCTCTACACTGTCCCCATCAAACACTCCCAGGACAGGTACAGCACGGGGTTAGATACAGAGTAAAGCTCCCTCTACACTGTCCCCATCAAACACTCCCAGGACAGGTACAGCACGGAGTTAGATACAGAGTAAAGCTCCCTCTACACTGTCCCCATCAAACACTCCCTGGACAGGTACAGCACGGGGTTAGATACAGAGGAAAGCTTCCTCTACACTGTCCCCATCAAACACTCCCAGGACAGGTACAGCACGGGGTTAGATACAGAGTAAATCTCCCTCTACACTGTCCCCATCAAACACTCCCAGGACAGGTACAGCACGGAGTTAGATACAGAGTAAAGCTCCCTCTACACTGTCCCCATCAAACACTCCCAGGACATGTACAGCACGGGGTTAGATACAGAGTAAATCTCCCTCTGCACTGTCACCATCAAACACTCCCAGGACAGGTACAGCACGGGGTTAGATACAGAGTAAAGCTCCCTCTACACCGTCCCCATCAAACACTCCCAGGACAGGTACAGCACGGGGTTAGATACAGAGTAAAGCTCCCTCTACACCGTCCCCATCAAACACTCCCAGGACAGGTACAGCACGGGGCTAGATACAGAGTAAAGCTCCCTCTACACTGTCCCCATCAAAAACTCCCAGGACAGGTACAGCACGGGGTTAGATACAGAGTAAATCTCCCTCTACACCGTCCCCATCAAACACTCCCAGGACAGGTACAGCACGGGGTTAGATACAGAGTAAAGCTCCCTCTACACCATCCCCATCAAACACTCCCAGGACAGGTACAGCACGGGGTTAGATACAGAGTAAAGCTCCCTCTACACTGTCCCCATCAAACACTCCCAGGACAGGCACAGCACGGGGTTAGATACAGAGTAAATCTCCCTCTACACTGTCCCCATCAAACACTCCCAGGACAGGTACAGCACGGGGTTAGATACAGAGTAAATCTCCCTCTACACCGTCCCCATCAAACACTCCCAGGACAGGCACAGCACGGGGTTAGATACAGAGTAAATCTCCCTCTACACTGTCCCCATCAAACACTCCCAGGACAGGTACAGCATGGGGTTAGATACAGAGTAAAGCTCCCTCTACACTGTCCCCATCAAACACTCCCAGGACAGGTACAGCACGGGGTTAGATACAGAGTAAATCTCCCTCTACACCGTCCCCATCAAACAGTCCCAGGACAGGTACAGCACGGGGTTAGCTACAGTGTGACGTTGTGTAAAGTCCGGACTCGAGCTGAGTGTTGTTGTGACAGCCCTGAGCTGTTATCTGGGGCATTCCAGACGCCTATCTCAGGAAGTTTTGCGTGGGTCTTTTGGGAATTCACCACCAAAGTGAAAGCGTCCGGTTCCAGTGGCTTCCTGATATGGCTGTGCGATCGAGGGTGGATGTCGGACTGCGCTCTCTCTCTGTCTCTTTCTCTCTCTGTGTGCGCGTGTCGCTCAGCTGGACCATGTTTGCGGTGTGGGTGATGGTAGGTCTTGTTTCACTGTGGCCGTGGTGTGTGCTTTCCTGTTCGGCTGTGTTGGTGTGTTTGTGTGGTGTGTCGTCTCGCTAAGTCCCAACTCTACTCCCACCCTCCCACCACTCCGCCCTGTCTCCCTCCCTCCCGCTCCCTCCCTCCCTCCACTCTGCCCTGTCTCCCTCCCTCCGTCCCGCTCTCTCACTCCCTCTCCCTCCCTCCCTCCACTCCGCCCCGTCTCCCTCCCTCCCTCCCGCTCTCTCACTCCCTCTCCCTCCCTCCCTCCACTCCGCCCTGTCTCCCTCCCTCCCTCCCTCCCTCCACTCTGCCCTGTCTCCCTCCCTCCCTCCGTCCACTCTGCCCTGTCTCCCTCCCTCCCTCTCGCTCTCTCACTCCCTCTCCCTCCTCCCCTCCCTCCCTCCCGCTCTCTCACTCCCTCTCCCTCCTCCCACCACTCCGCCCTGTCTCCCTCCCTCCCTCTGTCCACTCTGCCCTGTCTCCCTCCCTCCGTCCACTCTGCCCTGTCTCCCTCCCTCCCTCCCTCCACTCTGCCCTGTCTCCCTCCCTCCCTCCCTCCACTCTGCCCTGTCTCCCTCCCTCCCTCCCTCCACTCTGCCCTGTCTCCCTCCCTCCCTCCCTCCACTCTGCCCTGTCTCCCTCCCTCCCTCCGTCCCGCTCTCTCACTCCCTCTCCCTCCTCCCCTCCCTCCCTCCCGCTCTCTCACTCCCTCTCCCTCCTCCCCTCCCTCCCTCCCGCTCTCTCACTCCCTCTCCCTCCTCCCCTCCCTCCCTCCCGCTCTCTCTCTCTCTCCCTTCTCCCCTCCCTCCCGCTCTCTCACTCCCTCTCCCACCCTCCACCCACTCCGCCCTGTCTCCCTCCCTCCCTCCCACCCGCTCTCTCACTCCCTCTCCCACCCTCCCACCACTCCGCCCTGTCTCCCTCCCTCCCTCCCGCTCTCTCACTCTCTCTCCCTCCTCCCCTCCCTCCCACCACTCTGCCCTGTCTCCCTCCCTCCCTCCCGCTCTCTCTCTCTCTCTCCCTCCTCCCCACCGTCCCACCACTCCGCCCCATCTCCCTCCCTCCCTCCCGCTCTCTCACTCTCTCTCCCTCCTCCCCTCCCTCCCACCACTCTGCCCTGGCTCACCTCCCTCCCTCCCTCCACTCTGCCCTGTCTCCCCTCCCTCACTCCCTCCCTCCACTCTGCCCTGTCTCCCTCCCTCCCTACACTCCACCCTGTCTCCCTCCCTCCCTACACTCCGCCCTGTCTCCCTCCCTCCTGCTCTCTCACTCTCTCTCCCTCTTCCCCACGCTCCCACCACTCTGCCCTGTCTCCCCTCCCTCACTCCCTCCCTCCACTCTGCCCTGTCTCCCCTCCCTCACTCCCTCCCTCCACTCCGCCCTGTCTCCCATCCCTCACTCCCTCCCTCCACTCTGCCCTGTCTCCCCTCCCTCACTCCCTCCCTCCACTCTGCCCTGTCTCCCCTCCCTCACTCCCTCCCTACACTCCGCCCTGTCTCCCTCCCTCCCTCCCACTCTCTCACTCTCTCTCCCTCCTCCCCACCCTCCCCCCACTCTGCCCTGTCTCCCTCCCTCCCTCCCACCACTCTGCCCTGTCTCCCTCCCTCCCTCCACTCCACCCTGTCTCCCTCCCTCCCACTCTCTCACTCTCTCTCCCTCCTCCCCTCCCTCCCTACACTCTGCCCTGTCTCCCCTCCCTCCCTCCCGCTCTCTCACTCTCCCTCCTCCCCACCCTCCCACCAATCTGCCCTGTCTCCCCTCCCTCCCTCCCGCTCTCTCACTCTCTCTCCCTCCTCCCCTCCCTCCCTATACTCTGCCCTGTCTCCCCTCCCTCCCTCCCGCTCTCTCACTCTCCCTCCTCCCCACCCTCCCACCAATCTGCCCTGTCTCCCCTCCCTCCCTCCCGCTCTCTCACTCTCCCTCCTCCCCACCCTCCCACCAATCTGCCCTGTCTCCCCTCCCTCCCTCCCTCCACTCTGCCCTGTCTCCCCTCTCTCACTCCCTCCCTCCACTCTGCCCTGTCTCCCCTCCCTCACTCCCTCCCTCCACTCTGCCTTGTCTCCCCCCCTTCCCTCCTTCCACTCCGCCCTGTCTCCCTCCCTCCCTCCCTCCCTCCACTCTGCCCTGTCTCCCTCCCTCCCTCCCTCCACTCTGCCCTGTCTCCCTCCCTCCCTCCCTCCACTCTGCCCTGTCTCCCTCCCTCCCTCCCTCCACTCTGCCCTGTCTCCCTCCCTCCCACCACTCTGCCCTGTCTCCCTCCCTTCCTCCCTCCCTCCACTCTGCCCTGTCTCCCTCCCTCCCTCCACTCTGCCCTGTCTCCCTCCCTCCCTCCACTCTGCCCTGTCTCCCTCCCTCCCTCCCTCCACTCTGCCCTGTCTCCCTCCCTCCCTCCACTCTGCCCTGTCTCCCCTCCCTCCCTCCACTCTGCCCTGTCTCCCTCCCTCCCTCCACTCTGCCCTGTCTCCCTCCCTCCCTCCCTCCCTCCACTCTGCCCTGTCTCCCTCCCTCCCTCCACTCTGCCCTGTCTCCCTCCCTCCCTCCACTCTGCCCTGTCTCCCTCCCTCCCTCCACTCTGCCCTGTCTCCCTCCCTCCCTCCCTCCACTCTGCCCTGTCTCCCTCCCTCCCTCCACTCTGCCCTGTCTCCCCTCCCTCCTTCCCTCCACTCTGCCCTGTCTCCCTCCCTTCCTCCCTCCCTCCACTCTGCCCTGTCTCCCCTCCCTCCCCCCACTCTGCCCTGTCTCCCTCCCTCCTTCCCTCCACTCTGCCCTGTCTCCCTCCCTCCTTCCCTCCACTCTGCCCTGTCTCCCTCCCTCCTTCCCTCCACTCTGCCCTATCTCTCCTCCCTCCCTCCCACCTCCTCTCCCTCCCCTCACTCTCTCTCCCTCCTCCCCTACCTCTCCTCCTCTCACTCTCTCTCCCTCCTCCCCTACCTCCCCTCCCCTCACTCTCCCTCCCTCCTCCCCTACCTCTCCTCCCCTCACTCTCCCTCCCTCCTCCCTACCTCTCCTCCCTCTCCGCTCTCTCTCTCCCTCCACCCCTACCTCTCCTCCTCTCACTCTCTCTCACTCCTCCCCTACCTCTCCTCCCTCTCCGCTCTCTCTCTCTCACTCCTCCCCTCCCCTCACTCTCTCTCCCTCCTCCCGTATCTCCCATCCCCTCACTCTCTCTCCCTCCTCCCCTACCTCTCCTCCCCTCACTCTCCCTCCCTCCTCCCTACCTCTCCTCCCTCTCCGCTCTCTCTCTCCCTCCACCCCTACCTCTCCTCCTCTCACTCTCTCTCACTCCTCCCCTACCTCTCCTCCCTCTCCGCTCTCTCTCTCCCTCCACCCCTACCTCTCCTCCTCTCACTCTCGCTCTCCGTCCTCCCTTACCTCTCCTCTCCTCACTCTCTCTACCTCCTCCCCTCACTCTCTCTCCCTCCTCCCCTACCTCTCCTCCCCTCACTCTCTCTCCCTCCATCCCTACCTCTCCTCCCCTCACTCTCTCCCTCCTCCCCTACCTCTCCTCTCCTCACTCTCTCTACCTCCTCCCCTCACTCTCTCTCCCTCCTCCCCTACCTCTCCTCCCCTCACTCTCTCTCTCCCTCCTCCCCTACCTCTCCTCCCCTCACTCTCTCTCTCTCCCCCTCCCTCACTCTCCCCCCCCTCCCCTCCTCCCTCTCTCCCCCTCCTCCCTTCCCTCACTCTCCCTCCTCCCTTCCACTCACTCTCTCTCTCTCCCTCCTCCCCTACCTCTCCTCCCCTCTCCCTCCCCTACCTCTCCTCCCCTCCCTCTCTCTCTCCCCCCTCCCCTCACTCTCTCTCTCTGCTCCCTTCCCTCCCTCTCCCTCTCTCTCTCTCCCCTCCTCCCTTCCCTCTCTCTGCCTCCTCCCCTCCCTCACCCTCCCTCCCAGCTCCCTCTACACTATTTATAATGGGGAACAAAGAAATGGCTGTCCAACTAAATACCTACTTGTGTTCTGTCTTCACAAAGGAGGACACAAATAACATCCCAGAAATGTTGGGGAACACAGGGTTTAGTGAGAGGGAGGAACTGAATGAAATCAGCATTAGTAGGGAAATGGTGTTGGGGAAATTGATGGGATTGAAGGCTGTTAAATCCCCGGGGCCTGATAATCTACATCCCAGAGTACTTAAGGAAGTGGCCCTAGAAACAGCGGACGCATTGAGTGGTCATCTTCCAAGATTTGGTAGACCCTGGAACAGTTCCTACAGATCGGAGGGTAGCTAATGTAACCCTGCTATTTCGAAAGGGAGGCAGAGAGAGAACGGGGAATCGTAGACCCGTCAGCCAGACATTGGTAGTGGGGAAAATTCTAGAGTCCATGATAATAGATTTAACAGCTGACCACGTGGAAAACAGTGGCAGGATCGGGCAGAGTCAGCGTGGACTTACGAAAGGGGGAATCACGCTTGACAAATCCACCCGAATTTTTCGAGGATGTCACGAGTCGAGTTGATGAGGGGGAGCCAGTGGATGTGGTTTATTTGGACTTTCAGAAAGCCTTCGACAAAGTCCCACATAAGAGACTGGGGTGTAAAATTAAAGTGCGTGGGATTAGGGGTAGTGTATTGAGATGGATAGAAAACTGGTTGGCAGACAGGAAACAAAGAGTAGGAATAAACGGGTCTTTTTCCCGAATGGCAGGCAGTGACTAGTGGGGGTACCGCAGGGATCAGTGCTGGGACCCCAGTTATTCACAATATATATTCATGATTTAGATGAGGGAACTAAATGTAATATCTCCAAATTTGCAGATGACACAAAGCTGGGTGGGAGGGTGAGCTGTGAGGGGGATGCAGAGCTGCTTCAGTGTGATTTGGACAAGCTGAGTGAGTGGGCAAATGCATGGCAGGTGCAGTATAATGTGGGTAAATGTGAGGTGATCCATTCTGGTAGCAAAAGCAGGAAGGCAGATTATTATCCGAACGGCTATACGTTGAGAGAGGGGAATGTGCAACGAGACCTGGGCGTCCTTGCACGCCAGTCGCTGAGGGTAAGCATGTAGGTGCAGCAGGCGGTAAAGAAGGCAAATGATATGTTGGCCTTCATAGGCAGAGGATTCGAGTACAGGAACAGGGATGTCTTGCTGCAATTGTACAGGGGCCTTGGTGAGACCACACCTGCAATATTGTGGGCAGTTTTGGTCTCCTTATCCGAGGAAGGATGTTCTTGCTATAGAGGGAGGGCAGCGACTGATTCCTGGGATGGCGGGACTGACACAGGAGAAGAGATTGAGTCGATTAGGATCATATTCGCTGGAGTTCAGAAGAATGAGGTGGGGGGGGGGGTGGATCTCATAGAAACCTATAAAATTCTAGCAAGGGTAGATGTAGGAAGGATGTTCCCGATGGTGGGGGGTCCAGAACCAGGGGTCACGGTATGAGGATACGGGGTAGACCATTTAGGACTGAGATGAGGAGACATTTCTTCACCCAGAGAGCGGTGAGCCTGTGGAATTTGTTACCACCAGGAAGTAGTTGAGACCAAAACACTGTACGTTTTCAAGGAGGGGTTAGG